>SJYA01002431.1:7141093-7320416 GCA_006410615.1 Neotragus moschatus | reverse complement strand
AAAAAAAAAAAAAAAAAAACACCCAAGACCAAAAATAGCATAGGTAAGATAAAATTGCTTTTCATTTATGAGGAAAACATACTGACTTTTCTGAATATGCAAGGGCTAAGCAGATACCTAGTGTTTCTTCCCTTAGTAGTTGCTGCTATCCAGAATTGCTCTGGTTGTTCTAGTCATCATGTGAAATAAGAAAATTAAATCAATATAAATATCAGAAAGAAGAGGAAAGAGAAGCTCTTAGAGCTATGGAGAAAGTTCAGTAAGTTGGTTAGTTATAAAATAAATATGCAACTTGGTTATTTTTCTGTGTACCAATAAATGGTTTGAAAATCTATAATCATAAATGACTATAAAGTATAAAATATCCAAGAATAAGCATAATAAGGGCTTCCCAAGTGGCGCAGTGGAAAACAAACTGCCTGTCAATACAGGAGACTCAAGTTCCATCCCTGGGTTGGGAAGATCGCCTGGAGGACATGGCAGCCCACTCCAGTATACTTGCCTGGAGAATCCCATGGACGGAGGAGCCTGGTGGGCTACAGTCCATGGGGTTGCAAAGAGTCAGATATGACTGTGCACACATGCACACAAGCCTTGTAAGAAATAGGAATGACATGAAAAAAAGATAAAACTTCACTGAGGGTAATACAGGAAGACAAATAACTGAAGAGAATACCGATGTTCATTAATAGGAAAATACAGTATTCTATTCTTATGCACTAAAAGTGAATTCTTTCCAAATTAATTTACCCATTTAATACTATTTGATTCAAATCTTAATAGGATTTCTTGAGATGACTCATCAAACAAGAATACCCAAAAAACAAATTAGAAAAATATTACTAAAGAAAGAGGCTTACTTTACCAGATTATCACTAATGGCGGATACAAGGTGAACAGTGGATTTTCAGCTCTGATCTTCTTCTGCCATCCTGGCTCAGCTTTCTGCCTGCTGGTGCACCTGAAATCTATCAGGAACTTGGAAGTTAACTCATCCAAAGCCCCCCTCCCAAAATAGTTCTCAAATTATCAATTGAATCTGAGTCGTGTGGATTCAGACTGTCCAATACTTCTGTTTCCACTATGACTATCCTGATCAGGCTCTTACCTCCCCATACCTAGGCTTACTGCCACAGTCCTGGCTCAGATTTCTGACTCTCTGCTCTTCTGTGTATGTGGGCTCCATCCAATATTTCCTCTGCCAACCATGGTGCTGCTTGATTACCTCCTGTGATATCACTCAGTTCCATGCCTCGAAACTTTTAGTGAACTTCCCCTCGCCCTGCCCCCACCATTTATCTACTGTATAGACTCTGCTCTTTAGAATAATTTCATTAAAGGTTCTGGACTTTTCCATGCTTACCTGTCTTCTCAGCTTTCTCTTCATGAAACTTCTTCCTGCCAACTATGGTCCAGTCAACCTGAACTGCTCACTGGGCCCTGAGGATGCATCCTACTTTGCTATTTTTGTGATTGTACTAATTCTAAAATGCCCTTTCTTCCAATTCTGCATGTCCCAGTTCTACCCCTTTTAAATCTCATTTCCCTTCTAATTGATTCCCTAGACCTTGAGTTTTCCTGTATGTCCTTTGGTACCTCGTGCTCTACCTCAAAGCATGGTTATTTCTAGAAAAGTTTTAATCTATTCTACCAGAATATAAATTCCCTACAGGACATTGCTCATGCATCTGTGTGTGTTCATAGCCTGCATCACAATGCCTGACAATGAGTAAATGATCATTTTATACGTTGAAGTCATTAATTCATGGACATGCCTACTTGTTAAGTTTTCAATTATTTGTGAATAATTGAAAGCTTATTTGCTTTCAATTGCAAATAATTGAAAGCTTAACAAGTATTTTCCCTGGTGACTCAGACGATAAAGAATCTCTCTGCAATGTGGGAGACCCAAATTTGATCCCTGGGTTGGGGCAATCCTCTGGAGAAGGGAACAGCAACCTACTCTAGTATTCTTGCCTGGAGAATTCCATGGACCGAGGAGCCGGGCGAGCTACAGTCCATGGGTTCTCCAAGAGCCGGACACGACTGAGTGACTAACACAACAAGAATTTAGTTAAAGGAAACTGAATGAGATATACTGAGCTGTCCATTCAAGAAACTCTAGAAATAGAACACGAAAACACTAATAGCTTTTGATCATTGTGTGGTTTTCCAGGAATGTTTTTATTTTTTATAATATCAATCCTTCTTTATATTTTCAACCTTCTCTAATTTTTTCATTTCTTGACTTTTCAGAATGAACAGAAAGAAACCTAATTTTTCTTATTTAGCCATTTCATTCCATTGGTATAAACAAGGAGATAAACAGATATTTACAAAGATGATTCAACAAAGATTTTACTCTGCCTTAGTCTTCATGTCAGGCAATCTTGATACACCTAGGAAAGGTCATTTTAAAAAAGAAAAATAGTTTGTCATCAAAACAGTTTTCTGTAATATTAAAAAACCAGATGAGTGTGATGCAAATATTAAAATTTGGGGAAATCATATGATCAATTTTATAAAAGGTATTTTGGTGTTGTTCAGTCGCTCAGTTGTGTCTGACTCTTTGTGACCCCATGGACTGCAGCACGCCAGGTTTCCCTGCCCTTCACCATTTCCTGGAGCTTGCTCAAACTCCTGTCCATTGAGTCGATGATGCCATCCAACCATCCTGTCCTCTGTCGTCCCCATCTCCTCCTGCCTTCAATCTTTCCCAGCATCAGGGTCTTTTCTAATGAGTTGGCTCAGAAAAGGCATATGAATTCTGTTTAATAGAAATAATTGACCATATTACTTGAAGTGCTTTGCCTTAATTAAACCCTCAAAATAAGATGAGTGTTATTCCCATTTTGCAGTTTGGAAAACTGAGGAAAGAGTGGCTGACCAAGTTTGCAAAGCCAGAATTCAATTTAGCTAGGATTTGGACCTTGGCCATGTGAGAGCAGAACTTGATGCCTTAACTGCTATTCTATTTTGACTCCCCATAAGAGATAATGGAGTAGTTTCCTTCTTGTTGCTGCTAAATACAACTGAAAACCTGGACAGTATATAGAAAACAAACATAAGAAGACTACATGACAAGATGTTCTGTGTCAGTAGACATGAGGGAAATGCAAATTAAAACCACAATGAGCTCTTACTACACACTTATCAGAATGGCTACAATAAAAAATAATGATAACACCAAATGCTGGCAAGGGTGTGGAGAAAACTGATCACTCACACATTGCTGGAGGGAGTGCCAAGTGGGAGAGTCACCCTGGAAAACACTTTGGCAGTTTCTTAAAGAAAAACCAAAACCCTGTAATTAGCATTTGACTCAGCAATTGCACCCATGGGTATTTATCCCAGAGAAATGAAAACTTACATTCATGCAAAAACCTGTGCACAAATATTTTTACTGCTGCTTGATTTGTGCAACAGCCTCAAACTGGAAAGAACCCAGATGTCCTTCCTCACATGCATAGTAAGACAGACTGAGATGGCCACATCGTGGAATCTGAGGGACAAACCGCTGATACACCGACAACATGGATGAATCACCAGAGAACTATGTTGAGTGAAAAAAGGCGATCCCAATAGGTTACAGACTGTATGAGTCCATTTATACAACATGCTTGAGATGACAAAATTACAGAAATGGAGGACACTGCAATTGCCAAGAGTTAAGAAGAGGTGTGGAGTGGGAGAGATATGTGGATTGTGAAATAAGATAGCCAATTCTTGGTTGCAGGACAGATGATGATACGGTGATTACCTCAAGACACCACATCCCCTTAAGTGATGGTAAAAACATATTACGGAGACCGTTTTCCCCTCACCAAGTGATGGTGAAAAGACAGAGACCGTTTTCCCCTCACCTGCCTACCTACATTAATGCTTCCTGTTCCCACCTGGATTGTGTGCCTGTCAAGTGTTTCATACATTTTAAAGCGGTTTCAGTTTTAAAGCTTCAATGTTTACTTCAAATTCGCATTAATTGGATTTATGTATAGTTCTCCAGGAGACTAAGAAGTAAAGCTTTATGTTTTTATTAAAGTCTTTGAAGTATTAGGGTTTATTTTGTTTCTTAAAATAATAGAATCGAATCTTAGTTTAAAAAATCTTTTCTGTGGAAATAGGAAGAAGGAAAAAAAAATCCCTTTGGAAAGGATGAATACTCTTCTGTACCCCTCAGAAAATCAAAGCTATTTTGATAAGTTTTAATTGCTGCCTCACCCTACTTGTTTCACTTTAATTTGAAACCAGAATAACTTCCTGTTGCATTGCCAGATGGCTAGTGATTTCATGGTGACATCGCCCACACGTGCTTTCCTGAAGTCTAAAACAGAACAGTTCACATTTCTGGGCAAAATCAGAACTTCTGAAATGCCTTCTGCTCTAGAATAAAAGAGCACAGAGATGGGAAGCTTTACACACTTTTTGAAGAGTCAAGCTTCTGCAGACTTCTGTGATGAAACCATTCTATTTGCAACCAGAGCAGTGGGTACCAGTCTTGGCTGTAGGATGCAATCACCTAAGCAGCTTTCAAAAACACTAATGCCTGTGCCCCATCCCCAGAGGGCTGTATTAATAGATTTCCAGTGTGACCTGGGTCTCAGGAGTTTTTAAAATTTAATTTTTATTTTATATTGGAGTACAGTTGATTTATGATGTCATATTAGTTTCAGCTGTACAGTAAAGTGGTTCAGTTATACATATACATATATACATTCTTTTTCAGATTCTTTTCCCACACAGGTTACTACAGAATATTGAGTAGAATTCCCTATGCTATACAGTACATCCTTGTTGATTATCTATTTTCTATATAGTAGTGTGTATATGGAGAAGGCAATGGCACCCCACTCCAGTACTCTTGCCTGGAGAATCCCATGGACAGAGGAGCCTGGTAGGCGGCAGTCCATGGGGTCTCGAAGAGTCGGATTTCACTGAGCAACTTCACTTTCACTTTTCACTCTCATGCATTGGAGAAGGAAATGGCAACCCACTCCAGTGTTCTTGCCTGGAGAATCCCAGGGATGGGGGAGCCTGGTGGGCTGCCGTCTATGGGGTCTCGCAGAGTTGGACACGACTGACGTGCCTTAGCAGCAGCAGCAGTGGGTATATGTTAATATCAAGCTCCTAACTTACTCCCCCCGCCCCCACATTTTCCCTTTGATAACCAGAAGGTTTTTGAAGTCTTTCTATTTTGTAAATAAGTGCATTTGTATCATCTTTTTCAATTCCACATATAAGTGATATCATATTTATCTGACTTTACTTAGTAGGATAATCTCTAGGTCCATCCATTTTGCTGGAAATAGCATTATTTCATTCTTCTTAATGTCTGAGTAATATTCCATTGTATATATATACCACATCTTCTTTATCCATCCCTCTGTTGATGGACATTTAGATTGCTTCCATGTCTTGGCTATTGTGACTACTGCTGGTATGAAGATAGGAGTGCATGTATCTTTTTGAATTATGGTTTTCTCAGGGTATATGCCCAGGAGTGGGATTGCTAGATCATATGATAGCTCTATTTTTAGTTTTTAAAGGAACCTCCATACTATAGTGGTTGTACCAATTCACATTCCCACCAACGGTGTAGGAGGGTTCAAGAGTTTTTTAGAGCTCCTGGAAATTAGCCTGGATTGAGAAACACAAATCTTTATGCATTTGATCAAATCCACGTGCTATTTAACTTGCTGTTTTTATCAACTCAGTTCCTAGCCTGATGAAGCTGCAATTTTCAAGATTGGAATTGGAATTCTAAATCACATTTTACATCAAGGTTCTAAGTTCCCGCTTCAGTAATTAGCTCAATTTTTAAAATTAGTAAATTAGGGCTTCCCTGGTGGCTCAGTCATAAAGAATCTGCCTGTCATTGCAGGAAACATGGGTTCAATCCCTGGTGCAGGAAGATCCCATATGTCGCAAAGCTACTAAGCCTGTGAGCCACAACTATTGAGCCCTCATGGCTCAACTACTGAGCCCTCATGGCTCAACTACTGAGGCTCACGAGCCCTGGAGCCCATGCTCTGTAACAAGAGAAGCCTCCACAATGAGAAGCCCATGCAGTGCAACTAGAGTAACCCCCACTCTCTGCAACTGGAGAAAAGCCTGCCCGACATTAAGACCTAGTGCAGCCAAAAATAAATAAATTTTAAAAATTAATTAAATTAGTAAATTAGTGACCTTGATCTTGGTAATCATTCTACATCTATGTATATAAAATCATCAGATTGTACCCTTTAAATACAGCTCTCTTTGTCAATTATTCCTCAATAAAATAAAATGCTCCTAAATTTTCCTAATAAAACACTTTAGTAAATCAGATTTTGCAGTTTGGGTGTCCTTGAACAAACCAGAGGTCCCTGACATGTAGCAGGTTGTACTTTGGCTGTAGCACAAATTTGAATGAGACACTTCACAGGCTGGAGAGCTGGGGCATGTACTTTTCCATTCAATTTTGCAATTTTCCTATTGTTGAGGCTAGGCTCACTGTGTGACATCTTCACGCGCACCTTTGGAAATGGCCGAAGAAAATGTTGGTGAAAGTGAAAAGATCAGTTCACTTTTGGAGTGAAGATACCCATCAGAAACATTCCACTGTTAACCATTTCCATGTTTCTGTAATTCGTGTATTTACCTTCCTGCCCCCATGCTCCATCCCTCAACATATGCAATCATATTCTCAATCTCATTTTCAAGAGCCACTTTTGAAAACTGTTTATTTGGCTCTGGGTCTTAGTAGTGGCATATGGGATCTAATTCCATGATCAGAGATTTAACCCCAGGCCTCCTGCACTGGGAACACAGAGTCTTAGCCACTGAACTTCCAAGAAAGTCCCCTCAAGACCCTAATATTTCTATAGTGTATTTTAGTGAAAGAAGTAGCACAGATCTCTTCTTTCCCAGCTGTACCTCCTAATCACCATTCTGTTTCTCCTATGACTTCACTCTCCTTTCTTTGCCCCATAGTGTATATCTTCCCAACTGAAAATGGAAAAACTATCTTATGCTGTTTCTGTTAATACTTTGTGAATGCACTGAAGCCTTTTTCATGGCTTGGTATACGGTCAGTTCTCATCACTGTTTCCTGGGAGCCCTGATGGCAGGTAGTCTTTATTTTCAGAGGAGTTTGATAGATACATATTTTAAGCTTGTTAATTCTCTTTTTCAGGTCCTCAGTGTTTTTATTCTCCTATCAGTTTGCCCTGACAAAGACTGAAGAAAGGCATGTTAAATTTGTCCTTTAAAAAGTGGAAGTAATGCTTTCTCATAAATAATTTTACGGGAAAATGGTGATCAAGGTGCTGCTGCTTATCATTCCCCATTCTCAACTCCATATCTCAAAGACAAATGCTGTTAAGAGTTTCTGATTTTCGTTGTGTTGTGGAAATAGACTAAATAGATTGTACTATGTCTAAATATATAGTATATGTTGTAGAATATGTTTCTGACATGTCTTCAGAGCTTATTTTGGGTGTTTAGTCAGTTGTTGCATCGTGTCCGACTCTGCAATCCCGTGGACTACAGCCTGTCCGTGGGGATTCTCTAGGCAAGGACTAGAGTGGGTTGCCACGCCCTCTTCCAGGTAATCTTTCCAACCCAGGGACTGAACCCAGATCTCTTGCGTTGCAGGCAGATTCTTTACCAGCTGAGGCACCAGGGAAGCCCAAGGATACTGGAGTGGGTAGCCTATCCCTTCTCCAGGAGATCTTCCTGACCCAGGAATTGATCTGGGATCTCCTACATTGCAGGCAGATTCTTTATCAGCTGAGCTACAGGGAAACCCAGAGCTTATTTTTAAAGAACTAAAATACTGCAGCTAAACCCTTGCCACCCCTCTTTTCTGTCCTTCCTTCTTCCCTTCTGAAGTTGATGTGTATTATTCTATGATTTTTATATTTTCATTCAGATGTGTTTATCATAAACAATATATGTTGCACATATGGATACATAGGTATATAGTATTTACTCAAACTGTTCATCTCTTCACAACTTACCTCTTCACTCAACATAATTCTCTTGATATAAATTGATATTTGCTGATATATTCATTTTACATGCTAAATAGACTTGTGTTGCTTACATAAAACTGATTTTATCTTTCACCTACTGAAGAACGTATTATATCTGATTTTTTAGAAAGGGATAGTTTATACTTATACTTGGATGCAAAAGAGGCAGTTTCTCTGGGGGAGACATATAGAAGTAAATTTTTTTCTAGAATAGAATATGTAGCTATTCAATTTTCCTAGCTATTATATTTTTAAATGTGCTTGGCAAAATGGTTTTCATTTACTCAACACATATTTTATTGGTCTAGTATAAATCAGGTCTGTTCAAGGCAGAAGGATTTAGCCATAAACAAGAGACACATTTCCCGTACTTCTGAGGTTTATATTCGAAGCTGGGAATAGATGCAATAAATAAAAATATAAAACACCAGGTGGCAATTAGTGCTTTGAAAAATTAAAGTCTAAAGGGTGAGGAGAGAGCAGTTGGCTTGGGGTAGGGTAGGTAGATACTATACTATTTTAAGTGGGGGCAGGGGATCAGGGAAGACCTGTCTAGTAAAGTGGGAACAGCAGGTGCAAACAGCAGGTGAGTTGCAGGAGAGTGTGTGTGTGTGTGTGTGTGTGTGTGTGTGTGTGTATGTGTGTGTGTGTGTGTTTGAGGAGCAGCAAGGGTATGGGTGTGGCTGCACTAGAACCAATAGCCAGGAGGTGGATCAAACAGAACCAAGGCAAACCATTGTAAGAATTTGGAGGACTTCCCTGGTGGTCCAGTGGCTAAGACCCTGTGCTCTCAATGCAGGTGGCCTGGGTTCTATCCCTGGTCAGGGAATTAGATTTCACTTTCCACAGTGAAGATCCAGCACAGCCAAATGAATAAAATAATTTTTGTTTTAAGTTAGGGCTCTTTTTCCAAGTGAAATGGGAAGTCAGTAGATGATTTTAAGCAAAGAAGTGATGTGATTTGACTTAGGTCCTAAAAGGGGTGACCCTGGCTCCCATGTTGAGAGCAGACCTAAGTTGTGGGCAGAAGCTCCAACACTGTAAAGACTGTCATCTTCATTCAGGTGGCAGACGATTGGCTTGGATTTGAGTGAGAACTATGGAGGTGAGTAGAAGCTGGATATAATTTGATGTTAGAGCTGAGAGTTTACTGATGGTCAGATGTGGGGTGTGAGAGAAAGTCAATCAAGGCTGCCTCAAAGCTTTTGGTCTCAAGCAACAGGATGATGTTAATATAGGAAAAAGAGATGAAGGCACCTTACACTTGAGACCTCTTTTGAATCTCAAGGTGGAGGTAACAGTCCTGACAGCTTTTGCAGACAATCCAGGGGGCGGGGCCTGAGCAACCAGAGCTGCCATTTGCTGGTTTGATGAATTTATATTTCCTACCTGCAGTGTGTAAGAGCTTCTGTTTTCATCAACACTTCAACACTTGATGTTATCAGACTTATTTTTGCCAGTCTGATGGATTTGAAATGGTCTCATTATCATTTTAATTTGCATTATCCTGATTCCAGTGATACTGAGTGTCTTTTATGGTTAGTGGCCACGTGTGTTTCCTCTTTTGTGAACTGCCTATTTATCTTTTTGTATTTTATTTATTGGTTTATAGGGGCTTTTTATAAACTGTCGATATAAATCCTTGGTGGGTTATATATCAGCAACATACATCGTCTGCTAGTTCATGGCTTGTCTTTTCACATTATTTATGTTATTTAGTCACTCAACACTTCTACATTAAATACCATAAGAATACTATTTCCATAACTCCCTATAACCATTGAGGAAATTACTACCATTAACACTTTTTTCACCTTTCTTTGTCCTTTCACCTCTCAATTTTTTGTACCTTCATTCTTATTCTAGTATATTATACTGACAGCATTATTACTTTCCGTTTTAGTACTTTTCTTTCAAGATTTACAAGGTGTACATGCTATATAATCATGAGAATAATCAGTTGTTTCATTCCTTTTATATTTTCTCCAAGCCCTCTCTTAGTGAATGACACGATTATATCAGAGAATTGTTTTGAGGAAAGGTGATGTATTTCCCAAATCTTTATATAGTTGAGAGTGTCTTTCTGCAGCTTTTTTTTTTTTTTTNAAGGAAATGGGGCTGCGGCTGAAGTGAGGAGTCCCAACCGGAGTCTTGAGTGAAAAAGGAGGCGAACTGCTGGGACGAAAGAAGGGAGCCGTCCTACCAGGGATTGTGGAAGGATTTTTGACTTTTCAGGAGTAGAGTTTAGTACTGATTCCCTTTTAGGAAGCATTCATCTTTGTGGCTTGGAGCTTTGGAAAGCTGGTATTGGTTGTTAATCAGTGTCCATTACTGTAATCAAGAAACTTTGGCCTGTGTTTCAGGTCTGACGCAAAGGCTATTTCCTTTCTAAAATAAATATTATTACTATTTATACTGGTTTTCCTACAGGTGTTATCCTGGAAAGTAAATTCAAGTAAAAACTCATGAAGTTGACAGTGTAGTTCTCTAGGACAGGAAATTTTAAGATAAAACGATTTCAGAATCCTCAGAAATCTGTCTGGCACCTGTCCTGATAAATAGTGTGAAGAGAGGATGAAAGGGACGAAAGGAAGCAGATTCCGCAGTTGGGTCTCTGGACCCTGGCGCGCCTTACCTTTTCCGGAAGCAGCGATAATGACTATTCCAGATCTTTCTACCTCAGGGGATAGGGGCAAGTTTTTATATTAAGGTCTGGGGACCTCAGAGTTTCTGCCCCTGCTGCCACCACCGTATGCAAATATATCAAGGAACCTTGTAACTGGGTAAAATACAAGGGCTTGTTTTTATTAAAATGCTGCAGAAAAAGTAATGGGAGGATGGGGAGGGGATGGGGACGGATATTGCCAAAGCAAGAAGAGACTGATGAAGTAGCTCTTGCCCGTTCATCCAAGTTCTAAGAGCCAGGTTAACTCTCTTATGTTTAAGTTACCCTAGATTTAACTCTTCTTATGACCAGTCCCTGCCAGATCCTTCCAAATAACTCACAAGGAATCTGAACAGTGAGTGATAGCCTCACTTGGCTACATGTGTAAATCATTTGAGGTTTTTTAAAGCCTAGCACCACAGCTTTCTGTTAACTTTGGCTAGAAAGAAGGCAAACATCAGAGCTGTGCAACCAGCAAAGAACTCCAGGGAAGTGTGTAACCAGCCACATGGAGCTTTTCAGCAGCCTGATTGGTTTTCGTTGTCAGTGGTTCCACCAGAGAACCTTGGTGCTGAGAGGCAGAATAGCAGGGAGGAGAGCCCTCAGCCAACTACTGATGAACTTCCAGCTGCACTAGCTTACTAGGCAAGACCCACCCACTTCACCACCCAGTATGCTGACTGGAGGAAACAGCTGGAACTGGCGGCTGCAGAACAGGAAGCTCATACATTGCCAACTTGGTCTGCATCTCTTCAGTGCTTTCATTTCTTACTACAGAGAAGAAAACAACTGGTTCATTCGAAATTCAAAAAAAGAAATCTGAAGTTTTAGGATACAGAGTTCTTTCCCTGGTTCATCAGTTTGTGTATAATAAAGATCTGCATAGTATGTTGAAATATAACAGAGGGATATTTGTGTAGGGTTCTTTTCTCCTACACTTGAAAGTGAGCTCGTATGAGAAACTTTTATCAGCTTCATTATCCCACATCAGTAGTTTTTGCTGTAAAAGATTTCATAAGCTAACTTCTCTAGCAGTATTTCTTTCTAGAAATTCCATCTACAATATTCAATTACCTTTAGTGGTTTGATTGTGAAATATGCATTAAAATGCATAAAGCAGAGTTACTCAGTAAAATGAGTAATTGTAAAAGAAGCCTCCATGTAACCAACCACGTCAAGAAATGGAACATTTCCAGTACCCCAGTGACCTTCCTGAATACAACTCTTTCCCTCCCTTTTTGAGGTAACTATTATTCTAACTTTAGTGATAGCCATTTCCTTGCTTTTCTCTATAGTTCTATTACAAGCATGTGTATCTCTAAACAACATATTATTTGGTTTTGCCTTTTCTCTTGAAACAACAGTGTGTAACCTGTTTTGGTTACAGCTTTTGCTCAACATGTTTTTTAATCCATCATACGTTGTTTGGGTTGTTCATAGTTGTTTGTAGTTTGTTGATTTTAATTGCTGTTTTACGATGTTCCATTATAGCAATATGGCATAATTTATTTAGCCATTCTATTGTTGATGAATATCTGGGTTGTTTCCAGTTTGAAATTGTTGTAAATACTGCTGTAAATATTTCTTGCATATGCATTCCATCACATCTGAGTTTCTGTATGGTATATACCTGGGAGTAGTTATGTGTGTTCTAAATTTGAATGAATAATTCCAAGCTGCTTTCTAAAGTGTTACTCTCACACCAGCATTGTATGAACCTCATGTCCACACCCTCAACCACAATTGATATAGTCAGTCCTTTTCTGCCTTGCCAGTCTGGTGGGAGTTTGAGCTTGTATTTCCCTAACTGCTGATGCCGAGGAGGACCTTTTCATATATCAACTGGCTATTTGTATTTCTTTTGTGAAATGTGTTATCATTTTGTGCCTAATCATTGAGATACCCAATATTCCAGTATCCTTATAGTCCATATTTGAATAATATATGTCAGGTAAGGTAATACTACCAAATGAGTTACATTTGGGGCAAGTTCTTTCCAAAATAATAATTATATTAATAATTTGTCTAATTATCTTATGAATTTGATGATAAACTTAAGAGTAGGTCTATAAGGCTATATTTTTTACATTCCAAAATAATGTCACACTTTGAACTATTAAATTGTTGCTGCAATCCCTCATGGTGCTTTGGTGTGACTTAGTTTTTCTCAAGTGTATAGTCAGATGTTTATTCAGTGAACCTGTGTAACTAAACTCTTGCTTTGTATTTTATAGGCAACTATGTAACAAATTGTTTCACCTGCACAAATTTTTTTCATTTCCATTTTCATTCATTTTATGAAAGTTACAATGGCTTTTTCTTCCCTCCTAAAACGCCTGCTAAAATACATGTTTTTCTTTGTAATTTTATTCATTACTATCAAATACATACCATCCATGTCACTACCTGACAAATTTTCCCAAGGTATTTGACTATTTTATCATGTTCTTATCTGTCAGTTCTTTTTTTGGAGTGAGTGATATTTTAAGATTAGGTGAAGAACCACAGAAATTAAATCACTTAACCAGGGTCAGAAGATTAAATAAAAAGGAAGCCTGGACTCAGCCCCAAGTCTTCAAATAGATTGCTTGCTGTTACATCATACTGACACTCAGGCAGCAAGGGAAATTAGTTCCCCTGGTCTGTGGAATGTTGTTCACTTCCACATGGCAAACCTCATATTCTACCATTAGATAAGGTTACTTTATTTAAAGCCTAATAGCTCTAGAATCAGACTAAGATTGGTACACATAAAAATAAAAGAATAAAAATTTTAAATATTAATATAAGTGATAGTGCTAAAAAGGGGCTACATGGAAACCTGCTTTTAAAAAAGGTTTCGCCACTCTCTCCTTCATCGCTTACAGCCAGTCTATCACCTGACCCCTGGCCTCTTCAGAGAATAACCATAACTTCCTCAACATCTGAAAGAACTATAGAATAAAGCAGTGGTTGGTCATATCAAATGATGCAGCAAAGGCCCTTGGATTTGGTGATCACCTCCTTAATAATATCATAGTGCTGTTAAAAATGTTGGAAGATAGCCGAGCTTGATGACATTGTTAAATACAAGAACACGTCAATCTAGAAAACTTATCAACTGTTTGATGAGATTGTCCCTGTGTAGCCTTCATCATCATCTTGGTTTGCAAAAAGATTGATTCTGAAAATGAATGATAGTTGACTGCTAGTTATAATGGAAAATTAATATAAATTTGAATCACTTGTTATATTTGATAATTTAGCTTTAAAGTTTCAGAAGAGTCATTTGATTTTGTCATTAATAGTGACTATCTTTAGTAAAGTCTAGCCATTATTTTTAAAATATTGAGTGAAATAGAGTTAAAGAAAATGACTTCATAAAAATATTAAGGTATGGTTACATGTAACTTAACTCTGAAAAGGAAAGGTTTCTAAATGTTTTGGCTTGAAATTCAAAGTTGATTTATTGAGTTAACAGTAGGGAGTTGCTAAAGGTACTAGATCTATAAATATTGTTTGTATATTTTTGGTCTTCCAAGGAGTAATGATATAGAGAAAACATAAAAGAGTTAGAATATCCAAAGCACAGGATTTTCACCTTTTTACTTCCCCATTTAATGAACAGAAATTTACTTATCACCTGTTTCCTAGCGCTGCACTAAGTGCTGAACATATAATGATGAAAACAGTGGTATCCTGGCTTGGTGGGGCTTGTAGTCTGGTGCCAATATGTCCTTGGCTTCCCTGGTGGCTCAGACAGTAAAAGACCCACCTACAATGTGGGAGACCTGGGTTTGATCCCTGCACGGGGAAGATCCCCTGGAAGAGGGCATGACAACCCACTCCAGGATTCTTGCTTCGGGAATCCCATAGACAGAAGAGCCTGGTGGTGGGCTATGGTCCATTGGGTCACAAAGAGTTGGACACAACTGAAGTGACTTAGCACATAGGCATAGACAGATAGATGACTGCTTTATTATCTTGATTAGCAAATAAGTGATCACAGGCTAGAAACTTTGAACTTACTGATATTTTTCAGATTTTTCACTATGGCAATTTTTTTTTTAATGCACTGAAAGAATAGTATAACTTCTTTTCATACACCTTCCACCTAGGTTCAGTCATGGTTAACATTTTGCTATATTTGCCTTATGTACTTTTTCTGAACCATCTGAGACTCAATTGCAGGCATCCTAATGCTTCATCCTTTTCCTTAGGTAATATTTCAGCAGATATCCATTAAGAAAAGAATATACCTAAGTCCAACCTTTAATCAGACCTAAAAAATTAACAAAAATCTATATCTAAATTTAATTCCCATTTAAATTTTCCCAATTGTCCCAACTGCATTTTTTTTCCAGCTTTGGTGGGGTATAATTGACAGATAGCATTGTATCACAGCGTGATGATTTGTTGCGNAAAAGAATATACCTAAGTCCAACCTTTAATCAGACCTAAAAAATTAACAAAAATCTATATCTAAATTTAATTCCCATTTAAATTTTCCCAATTGTCCCAACTGCATTTTTTTTCCAGCTTTGGTGGGGTATAATTGACAGATAGCATTGTATCACAGCGTGATGATTTGTTGCGGCTGCTGCTGCTGCTGAGTCGCTTCAGTCGTGTCCAACTCTGTGCAACCCCAGAGACGGCAGCCCACCAGGCTTCCCCATCCCTAGGATTCTCCAGGCAATAACGCTGGAGTAGGTTGCCATTTCCTTCTCCAGTGCATGAAAGTGAAAAGTGAAAGGGAACATTCTATGAAATGATTTCCACAATAAGGTTAACAAAGTCATTACTTCACATAGTTACCTCTGTGTGTTTGTTGGGGTACTTAAAAGTAGTTTAAGGTCTACTTTTTTAGCAAATTTAAAGCATAAAATACCAACAGTATTTTTGATCGCTTGTGTCCTGCCCCCAACTTGATCCAATCAGAGTTAACATATTGCATTCTTCAGTTATATTTAAATGTTTAAATATAAGTATTTTTAGGGAAACTAAAACTGGACTCTCTGATACTATTTGGCAGTAATTGCTTTACATTGTATCATTTTTTAATGTTATATTTTAGGTCCACTAAGAGCATTCTCCCCACTCCAGCACTCTTGCCTGGAAAATCCCATGGATGGAGGAGCCTAGGCTGCAGTCCATGGGGTCGCTGAGAGTCGGACACGACTGAGTGACTTCACTTTCACTTTTCACTTTAATGCATTGGAGAAGGAAACGGCAACCCACTCCAGTGTTCTTGCCTGGAGAATCCCAGGGATGGCGGAGCCTGGTGGGCTGCCGTCTATGGGGTCACACAGAGTCTGACATGACTGAAGCGACTTAGCAGCAGCAGCACCAAGAGCATTCTCTAATTTTAGTAAAAGGTGGTCTTTTCTTCAGTGGCTTGCTCACTCACCTTTGACTCCATGCAGCTTTAGTAGTTGGGGGAGTCACTCACTGAGGTGCTAAGCACTCCCCTGCCTTCCAAAAGTTACCTGTACATTTTCTTAAATGCTGTTTCCTTCCACCTTTGTCCTACCATGCTTGCCTGGAAGTCCCTGCTCTTTATCCCAGCCAAAGCCCTTGTTACCTCTTTCTCCTCTCCTTGAATTTGTCCTGACTTTATAGGCACCCTTTCAAGAGCATCTAACTCCGGTTCTGAGGTTCTCTTATTCTCTACCTGTTTTTCAGGTTACCACAACCTCTGCTTAACTCTACCAGAGTCTGTACCTGACTTTCTTCACCTTCATTGGAATCCTTTGTAGCGGAACCCACCACCACTGCAACCTGTCACCAGTAGAATGTGCTTAGCTTATTATAATGCAAGGAAGAACATACTTGACAAGAACCTAGAATGTGTTGTCCCTTCATTTAATCCTCACAAACCTTTCCAGTAGATGCAAGAGGCCCATGTGCCTTTTTCCTCTTCCTGGTCACAAAGGAGAACTGTTTCCCAGCCTCCCTTGCAGTTAGGCTGGAGCCTTGTGATTAGTCTGGCCAGCAGACTATGGGCAGAAGTAATGTCTGTCATGTCCAGGCTTGATCCCTAGTTTCCCGTGAGATAATTAGCTCCTCTGTCTATAGGCTTAGAAGCAAAGGATGTTCAGATATTGGCTCACATGCCAGGAGTCCAGATTCCTTAGCTGCCTCTTGGAGAAGCACTATCTGACCTAAATCAAACAGTGAACAGAACAAAACATAAAGTTAAGTTGCAGAGTTTAATCACAAGTCCTGAGAATGCAACCCTCTTTGGTTATATTGTTTGTATAGAAATTGGAGTTCTGAGTTCCAACTCAAACTATAAAATGACTTTTAGGGAAAAGAAAACAAAAACCCTAGGGATTGACTTTTCTGTGAGAGAACCACATATGAGACCATCAGTTCCCCTCAAGATAGGTGTTCAAGGCTTCCATTTCAAGGATGAAGCTATCCTTGGGTTCTTCAGCCTTTCATTCCAGGATTGACATTTCTCTTAATAACCAAACTAAATGTTACGACCTACCATCTTATATGTTATGAAAAGTTTAGAGCCAGCTGTCTCCACTGTGGCTGGCATCCTCAAGTTATTTCGGTGCCTTGCCCCTCACTTGCCTTTCTCATTTCATCAACATAAGACTGTTACATGCAGCCATCTTTTAGGTTGAAGGATGAGTGAATGAAGTCCCTCAGTCATGTCCGACTCTGTGACCCCATGGACTGTAGCCTACCAGGCTCCTCTGTCCATGGGATTCTCCAGGCAAGGATACTGGAGTGGGTTGCTATTTCCTTCTGCAGGGGATCTTCCAGACCCAGGGATTGAACCCAGGTCTCCTGCATTGCAGGCAGACGCTTTACCCTCTGAGCCACCAGGGAAGCCCAAGAGCCAACATAGCAGAGGAAACAGTTTCAAAATCAGTGTCCCATATAACTTTAAAAAACTGTTGACCAGTTGCAACCTTAGTGGATTTGTCAGTGATTATATCTTTCCTTGGGTCTCTTCCAATCACCCTGAATTTGCTACCCTAACCCCCATATCCCCTTCACATTTCTGCAGAGCAGTCAGTCTCACAATATAAGCTTCCTCTTACTTTATTAAAAACAATTCAACTGTCTTGGGTCTCTACCTTTTTTTTTTTATTAATTAAAATTTTCCATCTCAGTCTACCTTTTATTTTAAAAGTCCATCAAACTCGTTGTTAATAATGTATACAGATGCAAATAACAGAACCCAACTGGCATAATCAGTGTAGAGACTTTACGGTTTCTTTTTAAGGAAAAACCCACTGGTAGGGAGTTCAAGGTTGGCACAGCAGCTCAGTAGTGCTTTCCAGCACCCGAACTCTTCTCTTTCGTTGCATCCTCATCGCCATCTGTATCATGTTGACTTTTATCATCAAGCCTGTTGCTTAATGAATCACAAATTGGCTACTCTTCCTTGGGCTGTGCTTAGTTGCTCAGTCATGTCTGACTCTTTGCAACCCCATGAACTTTAGCCCCCCAGGGTTCTCTGTCCATGGAGATTCTGCAGGCAAGGATACCGGAGTGGACTGTCATGTCCTCCTCCAGGGGATCTTCCCAACCCAAGGATCAAACCCAGATCTCCTGCATTGCAGGCAAATTCTTAATCATCCGAGCCACCAGGGAGCCACACCCACAGTGCAGACAGGAAGGAAGGAGAAAGGGTGCTGCCTGCATGAGGAAAAGCCGATTGATTCTTCTCCAGGACTTCCAGCACATCTCCATTTAGGTCTCATTGATAGAGTGGTGCCTTGGGGCCACACACAGATCTAAAGAAGACTGAGTAGTGTTTCAGCTGGGCAAGTTGTCCAAGGAGAGGTTGGCATTCTGTAAGTAAGGAAAGTGGGAAGGATAGACAAGGAGCAAGAAACTGGCAGTGTCTGACCCACTTTGTCTTAGTCTGTTCTGACTGCTATAACAAATTACCATAGACTAGGTGGCTTATAAGCAACAGAAATTTATTCCCCACAGCTCTGGAGACCTGAAGCTTGAGATCGGGGTGCCAGCATGCTCAGGGGAGGACCTTCTTCCAGGTCGCAGACTGCTGATATCTTGTGTCCTCACATAATGGGAAGCAGAGGGCAGCCACCATTCTCCTAACTGTAAAGGGCACTGACCCCATTCATGAGGGCTCCACCTTCATGACATCATCCAGTCCTCATCACCTGGCACCATTACTAGAGGGAAAGGGGAAGGGCGAAGGGACAGAATAGGATTTCATCATGTGAGCATTCAGTCCGTAACTCCCTTAAAGACATTTTTCTTAAAAGGACCACCTATCCCGGAGATGCGGAGAAGGCAATGGCACCCCACTCCAGTACTCTTGCCTGGAAAATCCCATGGACGGTGGAGCCTGGTAGGCTACAGTCCATGAGGTCGCTAAGAGTTGGACACAACTGAGCGACTTCCCTTTCACTTTTCACTTTCACGCATTGGAGAAGGAAATGGCAACCCACTCCAGTGTACTTGCCTGGAGAATCCCAGGGACGGGGGAGCCTGGCGGGCTGCCATCTATGGGGTCACACAGAGTCAGACACGACTGAAGTGACGTAGCAGCATCCCAGAGACGAAATGCCAATGTCAAAACCCCAGAAATAACTAACCTGGTTTTTATTTTATATAGCAGTTTCCCCAGTGCTTGGCATACAAATATCACTAATATGTAGAATTTTCTTTTTGGTTTCTTACAGTTTAAAAATTCTAGCAATATAATTCAGGCGCATTTTTAATAAATGAATTTATGATTTCCAGATAGTTGGCTTTTAATCTCTTACATCATCATTGCAAAGCACATATTGGTTGCATTTTAAGCTCTTATTTTTTAGACCCAAGTGAATTATTAAATATTCATTTCCCTTTTAAAATCCAAAATAAGCATTATTTGTATTTAGTTTAAAACAATCTGAAATTTACAGAAAATTGCAAATACAGTATAAAGAACTTTTTTTTTTATCTTGAGCTACCATTTGAGAGTAAGCTGCCAACTAGATGCCCCCTCACCCCCAAATACTACCTGGGGTGCTCAGTCATTTTCCCACATNCAACATAGCAGAGGAAACAGTTTCAAAATCAGTGTCCCATATAACTTTAAAAAACTGTTGACCAGTTGCAACCTTAGTGGATTTGTCAGTGATTATATCTTTCCTTGGGTCTCTTCCAATCACCCTGAATTTGCTACCCTAACCCCCATATCCCCTTCACATTTCTGCAGAGCAGTCAGTCTCACAATATAAGCTTCCTCTTACTTTATTAAAAACAATTCAACTGTCTTGGGTCTCTACCTTTTTTTTTTTATTAATTAAAATTTTCCATCTCAGTCTACCTTTTATTTTAAAAGTCCATCAAACTCGTTGTTAATAATGTATACAGATGCAAATAACAGAACCCAACTGGCATAATCAGTGTAGAGACTTTACGGTTTCTTTTTAAGGAAAAACCCACTGGTAGGGAGTTCAAGGTTGGCACAGCAGCTCAGTAGTGCTTTCCAGCACCCGAACTCTTCTCTTTCGTTGCATCCTCATCGCCATCTGTATCATGTTGACTTTTATCATCAAGCCTGTTGCTTAATGAATCACAAATTGGCTACTCTTCCTTGGGCTGTGCTTAGTTGCTCAGTCATGTCTGACTCTTTGCAACCCCATGAACTTTAGCCCCCCAGGGTTCTCTGTCCATGGAGATTCTGCAGGCAAGGATACCGGAGTGGACTGTCATGTCCTCCTCCAGGGGATCTTCCCAACCCAAGGATCAAACCCAGATCTCCTGCATTGCAGGCAAATTCTTAATCATCGGAGCCACCAGGGAGCCACACCCACAGTGCAGACAGGAAGGAAGGAGAAAGGGTGCTGCCTGCATGAGGAAAAGCCGATTGATTCTTCTCCAGGACTTCCAGCACATCTCCATTTAGGTCTCATTGATAGAGTGGTGCCTTGGGGCCACACACAGATCTAAAGAAGACTGAGTAGTGTTTCAGCTGGGCAAGTTGTCCAAGGAGAGGTTGGCATTCTGTAAGTAAGGAAAGTGGGAAGGATAGACAAGGAGCAAGAAACTGGCAGTGTCTGACCCACTTTGTCTTAGTCTGTTCTGACTGCTATAACAAATTACCATAGACTAGGTGGCTTATAAGCAACAGAAATTTATTCCCCACAGCTCTGGAGACCTGAAGCTTGAGATCGGGGTGCCAGCATGCTCAGGGGAGGACCTTCTTCCAGGTCGCAGACTGCTGATATCTTGTGTCCTCACATAATGGGAAGCAGAGGGCAGCCACCATTCTCCTAACTGTAAAGGGCACTGACCCCATTCATGAGGGCTCCACCTTCATGACATCATCCAGTCCTCATCACCTGGCACCATTACTAGAGGGAAAGGGGAAGGGCGAAGGGACAGAATAGGATTTCATCATGTGAGCATTCAGTCCGTAACTCCCTTAAAGACATTTTTCTTAAAAGGACCACCTATCCCGGAGATGCGGAGAAGGCAATGGCACCCCACTCCAGTACTCTTGCCTGGAAAATCCCATGGACGGTGGAGCCTGGTAGGCTACAGTCCATGAGGTCGCTAAGAGTTGGACACAACTGAGCGACTTCCCTTTCACTTTTCACTTTCACGCATTGGAGAAGGAAATGGCAACCCACTCCAGTGTACTTGCCTGGAGAATCCCAGGGACGGGGGAGCCTGGCGGGCTGCCATCTATGGGGTCACACAGAGTCAGACACGACTGAAGTGACGTAGCAGCATCCCAGAGACGAAATGCCAATGTCAAAACCCCAGAAATAACTAACCTGGTTTTTATTTTATATAGCAGTTTCCCCAGTGCTTGGCATACAAATATCACTAATATGTAGAATTTTCTTTTTGGTTTCTTACAGTTTAAAAATTCTAGCAATATAATTCAGGCGCATTTTTAATAAATGAATTTATGATTTCCAGATAGTTGGCTTTTAATCTCTTACATCATCATTGCAAAGCACATATTGGTTGCATTTTAAGCTCTTATTTTTTAGACCCAAGTGAATTATTAAATATTCATTTCCCTTTTAAAATCCAAAATAAGCATTATTTGTATTTAGTTTAAAACAATCTGAAATTTACAGAAAATTGCAAATACAGTATAAAGAACTTTTTTTTTTATCTTGAGCTACCATTTGAGAGTAAGCTGCCAACTAGATGCCCCCTCACCCCCAAATACTACCTAGGGTGCTCAGTCATTTTCCCACATAATCACAATATAACCATTAAAATCAGGAAATAAACACAGCCCATCTATATTACCCAATCCTAACACCCCTCATTAAATTTCATTTTTCATCCCAATAAAATCCTTTATACAAAAAAAAAAATACAGTTCAGAATTGTCACATGTCTTTAGTGTCCTTTAGTCAAAAATGTTTCCCCCATCTTTGTTTGACTTCCATGACCTTGATACTTTGGAGACCACAGCTTGTGTGGGGCCTCCTTCGGTTTAGGTGTGTTTGTGTTTGGCAGGAATACCACCCCAGTGAGGCTGTATTCAGACGACTCTCAGTTTTGATTTGCCCCATTACTAGCAATGCTCTCTCTTTAACTGCTTGATCAAAATGGTGTCTGCCCAGCTTCTCCAAAAGGAAGTAACTCCAAAATAAAGTTACTATAAATATTTTTCTGTTTTGAATTAACAAGTATTAATTTTGTGAAGAGATAAGATGCTGTTGTTTCATTGCTGAATCATGTCTGACTCTCTGTGACCCCGTGGAGTGTAGCCCACCAGACTCCTCTGTCCATGGAATTTCCCAAGTAAGAATACTGGAGTGGAAAGGAAAGTGCCGTTTCCTTCTCCAGGGGATCTTCTCATCCCAGGGATCGAACCCACATCTCCTATACTGGCAGATGGATTGTTTACCACTGAGCCATCAGGGAAGCCAGAGAGATACATTAACTCTAAGTAAATACTCTATTCCTTATCAAGCCTTCACTTTACTTTTATTCACATCAGTGTGGGTTCCTGGTTTCCTATTTTGTTCAATAGATTTTTTTATTACTTGTTGTGATGCTTATATTGTCTCATACTTCATCAGTGGGAACACTTTCAAATCGTCTCATCTGCCATTTTGTCCCATCCTTCTGTCTTTTCTTTTTTTCTGGCACAACAAAATGTTCTCCGCTGTTGTTGTTTTTTCCCTGCCCCAATGTTGCAAGTGGCCATTTCTTCAAGGAATAGGGTTACCAAATATAATAGAGATGAATAAGTTCAATTTGAATTTCAAATAAATAATAAATAGTGAAGATATAGCCCATACAATAATTTCTTGTTTGCTTACAGTTGGCTGTATTTTCATATAGCACCCTACCAGGAAATCTTGGTTTTATGAAATGGCAAATGGTATTTAGAAAACCACAATCAGCATAGGTCTGCTGGTTGCAATACGAGTTCACAGCTCTCTTGATGGACAGAGGTGGGGAGCATGTATACGCACACGGACACATTGACATCTATATTTATACACCAACATTGATGCCATACAGATAACATGCATGGCAGTCCATGAGTTCACACTGATAACTTCTCATTCCAATCCTGCAGGTGTATTCCAGGTTCTCCCTCTCCATGTTTATGACTTCATTTTCTGAGGGCGAGAATCCTGGCTCTCGTTACTGTTAACACGCACTTGTTTGATCAATGCCTTGGTGCATCACCGCCCCTGCCCTTCCCCTGGGAGATGCCCTGTTTGTGCTCAGATTCCCGCCCTGGTTCATCCCTACAGATAGATACTCTCTCATCCACCTCAGCACAGGCCACCCCACAATGGGGGTGACCTCTTCGCTTTGCTGAGATCTGCCACACCCCCGTGGGGAGCCTCGCCTCTCTCCTGCGCGTCCACCCCACCCTGGGCCAATCTCCACGTGACTCACACCCGCCCGTTGTGTGCACCATCCTCAGCTTCCTCTAAGGACAAACAACATACAGATGATGCTTAAGTAAGAAGTTTGTGTTACTTTTCTTATTCAGGACACTCATCACGCATAACACGGGGTTTTCAAAGAAAAAGAGGCTTTGACAAGGGCAACTGGAAAAACACGGATATTTTTATTCTTTTGCATTGAGCTGATGCTAACCATTACTTACTGACTAATCGTAAAAACCCAAGATAAGTCAAAATTAGAAATGCGGACCTCTGTTTAAAAACCTATGCTTGTCTCCACTTCCTCTCAAAACCCCCTAAATTAACAGGAAAGGAATAAAAAGGCAGAAGAAATACAAAGAGCACAGGAGATGAGATGAGAGCAGAGGGGACATTATCAGGAAATTCTAGAAGATAGAAAGATAGACAAGGAATGACTAACTTAGAGAAAATGAGGCTAAAGCTTACGTTCCTTCAGCAGGCATTCCTTCGGCAGAGTATCCAGCAGTAACCAACCAATCCCTGATGTGAAACTCCAGAAAATGTCAAAAACTGAAGTCACTGGTTACTCTGACGTACAGGATAATGTGAAAAACAGTCTTATTCTTAAATGTGAATGAGCAATCAAGAATCACCAGACACTTGAGGGAGGTCTTATATGAAAGTAAAAATGAAAATTAACCTGGAGAAAACTGAGACAAAGCAGAAGAGGAAAATTCCAAAGATAGTGGAAAAGAAAGTCATAGGATAGTGTGTGTGTGTGTGTGTGTGTATAGATAATTAAGACATCTTTAGTAACAGGAACTTCATAGATGCTGTCTTGGTTTGAAAAACNGTGTGTGTGTGTGTGTGTGTGTGTGTATGTGTGTGTGTGTGTGTTTGAGGAGCAGCAAGGGTATGGGTGTGGCTGCACTAGAACCAATAGCCAGGAGGTGGATCAAACAGAACCAAGGCAAACCATTGTAAGAATTTGGAGGACTTCCCTGGTGGTCCAGTGGCTAAGACCCTGTGCTCTCAATGCAGGTGGCCTGGGTTCTATCCCTGGTCAGGGAATTAGATTTCACTTTCCACAGTGAAGATCCAGCACAGCCAAATGAATAAAATAATTTTTGTTTTAAGTTAGGGCTCTTTTTCCAAGTGAAATGGGAAGTCAGTAGATGATTTTAAGCAAAGAAGTGATGTGATTTGACTTAGGTCCTAAAAGGGGTGACCCTGGCTCCCATGTTGAGAGCAGACCTAAGTTGTGGGCAGAAGCTCCAACACTGTAAAGACTGTCATCTTCATTCAGGTGGCAGACGATTGGCTTGGATTTGAGTGAGAACTATGGAGGTGAGTAGAAGCTGGATATAATTTGATGTTAGAGCTGAGAGTTTACTGATGGTCAGATGTGGGGTGTGAGAGAAAGTCAATCAAGGCTGCCTCAAAGCTTTTGGTCTCAAGCAACAGGATGAGGTTAATATAGGGAAAAGAGATGAAAGCACCTTACACTTGAGACCTCTTTTGAATCTCAAGGTGGAGGTAACAGTCCTGACAGCTTTTGCAGACAATCCAGGGGGCGGGGCCTGAGCAACCAGAGCGGCCATTTGCTGGTTTGATGAATTTATATTTCCTACCTGCAGTGTGTAAGAGCTTCTGTTTTCATCAACACTTCAACACTTGATGTTATCAGACTTATTTTTGCCAGTCTGATGGATTTGAAATGGTCTCATTATCATTTTAATTTGCATTATCCTGATTCCAGTGATACTGAGTGTCTTTTATGGTTAGTGGCCACGTGTGTTTCCTCTTTTGTGAACTGCCTATTTATCTTTTTGTATTTTATTTATTGGTTTATAGGGGCTTTTTATAAACTGTCGATATAAATCCTTGGTGGGTTATATATCAGCAACATACATCGTCTGCTAGTTCATGGCTTGTCTTTTCACATTATTTATGTTATTTAGTCACTCAACACTTCTACATTAAATACCATAAGAATACTATTTCCATAACTCCCTATAACCATTGAGGAAATTACTACCATTAACACTTTTTTCACCTTTCTTTGTCCTTTCACCTCTCAATTTTTTGTACCTTCATTCTTATTCTAGTATATTATACTGACAGCATTATTACTTTCCGTTTTAGTACTTTTCTTTCAAGATTTACAAGGTGTACATGCTATATAATCATGAGAATAATCAGTTGTTTCATTCCTTTTATATTTTCTCCAAGCCCTCTCTTAGTGAATGACACGATTATATCAGAGAATTGTTTTGAGGAAAGGTGATGTATTTCCCAAATCTTTATATAGTTGAGAGTGTCTTTCTGCAGCTTTTTTTTTTTTTTTTGGGCTGTGGTGCTAGCCACGTGGCATGTGGGAAATGCAGATCAAACCCATTCCCCCTGCCTTGGGAATGGGGAGTCTTCACATCCAGTGGAGTGGGTCCACTTCACTGGATCACCAGGGAAGTCATCTGCTGCTTTTAAATGTGGATGGTCTTTCCCTGGTGGCTCAGAGGGTAAAGCATCTGCCTACAGTGCAGGAGACCTGGGTTTGATCCCTGGGTCAGGAAGATCCTCTGGAGAAGGAAATGGCAACCCACTCCAGTACTCTTGCCTGGAAACTCCTATGGACAGAGGAGCGTAGTAGGCTACAGTCCATGGGGTCCCAAAGAGTCGGATACGACTGAGTGACTTCACTTCAGTTCACGTGATTGTCATCTTTGTCACATTCTTTTTTTTTCAAACCTCTGTTCCTATCAATTCATACTGAGAAGAGTTCTGCGGTCAGTAATGTTTTTCCTTTGGATCAGAGGTCAGCAAACTTTTTCTGGAAAGACCCAGATTGAAAATATTTTAGACTTTGCAGGCAATACGGTCTCTTGCAATTAAAGTGCTGAAGCAGCCACAGACAAGTAAACAAATAACCATGGTTGTATGCCTATAAAGCTTTATTTTCTTTCTTTTTTTCCCCCCCCCCAAAACAGGCAGCAGACTGGATTAAGTCTGTGGGCTATAATTTATCACCCCCTGCTTTAGCCAATTCACTTTTAAGATTCTTTTCTTTTTTAAAATAATCTAAGCTTAACAACTTCCCCCTCCCCACAAGTAGATATTCTCTTTTAATAATTCCTGAAACATGGTAAGTCCTTCTAATCTTCGACATTACAAAAAAAGTTCACATATAATTTAGGCAAAAGCTAAGCTCCTATACCAAAAAGATCTTAGAAATACAGTGGTCCTTATATATAGAAGTGGTGAGATGGAAGGCTGTGTCTGTTTCTGGTATTAATAGCAATCCAGAAGTAGTCAATTCAGGCCTGCCACATCTCTGGCATCTTCCACAGGTGAATTCCATCTGTGGGTCCAAGGAGATGCTGACATTCTCAGTACCTACTGTAAGATTTCCAGATAAAACATAGGTCACTCTGTTTAATTTGAATTGTAAACAACAAATAATTCTTTAGTACAAGTATGTCTCATGCAATAATTGAGATATACTGAAAATGTGTTCCTTTACATGAAATTCAAATTGAACTGGGCATTCTTTACTTGCTAAATCTGGGAATCTCTTTTTTTTCAGCCATCATGAAGAGGACAAGGGGCCAGAAAGGCACAGGTTCAGTCTTTTAAGGGAAACCTCCAGAGTGGCAGACCCTCATTCCTGCCCTCCATTCACTGGCTTGAACTTAGTCTTAGGGCCACATCTAGTTAGAAGGAAGGCTGAGAAACCAGGTCTAGCTTACTGACCACGTGGCCAGCCCAAATGCTATTTTTATGAAAGGAGAGAACAGATATAGGAGGGTATATTACATCTTTTAATAATTTTCTTAGTTCCATTACTTCTAAACTCTTTGTTAGATGCACCAGTGTCTCCAAATTGGATTTTGGTTACTTGTCCTCCTTATTTTTCATTTCCTATCTAATCATTTTAACCTTTTTGACTTTTTCTTATATATTTAAAGTGTTTTTTAAAAGCCTGTCATCCTTCCGATTATTTACTGCCAGATGTTTCTTCTCGTTTTTTGTCCGTGCTATACTCATGTGCGATCTTAGTTCTCCCAACCAGGGATTCAACCTATGCCCCCTGCTTCCCCTGAAGTATGGAGTCCTAACCACTAGAACATCAGGGAATTCCCCAAATGTTTTTTCTTATTCTTTATAATTCAGTTATTATACACAGAGAGAGAGAGAGAGAGAGAGACAGTGGCTGAATTATTTTTGAGTGGATTCAGCCAATAAAGAGTAGGAGGTTGGAAGAAGGCAAGAGGGTGGGTTCATAGAAAGTGGCACAAGATTGGGCTCTCTCTTAGCTGCAATATCTTTTTTTTTCTTTCTGTGCTGCAATTTTAGAAAATTAAAATATAACTGAAAAATCTTTGGGGAGAAAAGTGATGCTAGCTTGCAGCTATCCTGCTGCTGCTGCTGCTGCTAAGTCGCTTCAGTCGTGTCCAGTCTATGATCCCCATAGCCGGCAGCCCACCCAGCTCCTCTGTCCCTGGGATTTTTCAGGCTAGAGTATTAGAGTGGGTTGCCATTGCCTTCTCCTGCAGCTATCCTACTGAAGCCCAAATGTGAATTGCCCTAGATCATCGTGCAAACCTTTCCTATCTGAAAGTAGAATCTTAGTTAGCTGACCTTGGGATTAGAAGAGAATGCAGGCAGTGATTGGAATAGAGGAGTGGGATCCACAGTGCCAGGGAGTTTTGAAAGATAATGAGTTTCATTGAGTCAAAGATTGGTGGGGTCTTTAGATGTCTCTCCTCCTTCTGCCCTGAGAAGGTGAACAGGAAGGCTAGGATATTGTTTTCATTCTGAAGAAAAAGATTTGATTGCTCTGGATCAGGCCTACAATATCAAAATCAATTGCTAACACAGTTTCTTAGTTGGAATGGTTGGTATTTAGTTTTTTTTCCCCAAGATGATGAAGACATATTTCAGTTCTCCAGTTTGACTCTGGATTGCTACCCAGATTGCACAGTATTTTCACAGGATGTTCCAGCTCATATTTAGTTGGGTGGGTGGAAACCTTTAAAAAACTGGTCTCATATTTTTAAGGAAAACTGGAATGCTTATAAATGGAAGTCACGATTCTCAGGGTAAAAGAAAAACGTGGACATTTTAATTCTTTTTCCTCAAAATACAGACATAAACTCTTCATAATGCTGATGAATATAAATACCATACCACTCAATTTTAGTTATGGAGGTGCTGAAATAAATATTTGAATCCAGAAGAGAATGTCTGCTACATGATTACAGTTAAACTATGGGCTTTATAATTAGTGCCAAAGTGCAAATCCTTGTGAGTTCTTGGCATGACAATGTGGTCAAAAATCAGTTTGGTCACCAGAGGTAGAGTCAGGTAAAGAGATAAAATGTGGTACTTCTGGAAACTGAGGCCCACATCAAGTGTTCTTCTTGTGGGCACCTCTCGTAATTTATACTTTCCCTTTTAGGCACATGCACACAGACATGTATATATATCTTCCAGCGACCCAGAGCGTTGTTGGATGGCCAGGAATTTCTTTTCTTTTTTTAATTTTATTTTATTAAAATTTTATTTTTTAGTTTGTTTTGCTTTACAATACTGTGGTTAGGTGCCATGAAGTAGGTGGCAATGCCTTAGCTGTGTGTGTGTTGTCAGGCCCGAGAGCTTCTTCCATCCTTGTCAAGGGAAGTGCTAACTTTCTCTCCTTTCATATAACACAGGAATTTCTTGAGGTATATTTATCAATAATAGTCACACAATCATCATTCCTTTCTTGAATAATTTTGTAGTGAAATGTGCAAAAGCTGTGGTAGGTATTATGGAGGTCTGAAGAAACCAAATGCCCTAGGAATTGGCCCTAGAGAAGTTTATAGTCTAGGTAGAGAAGGAGATAATAATCAGGTTCCTTGGAGAAGGAAATGGCAACCCACTCTGGTATTCTTGCCTGGAAAATCCCATGGACAGAGGAGCCTCGCCAGCTATAGTCCATGGGGTTGCAAAGAGTCAGATATGACTTAGTGACTAAACCACCATCAAGTAACAATATAAGATTGTTTATGATCAAGTAACTTACTAGCAACAAATAAACATATAAACCACAAAGAAACATTCAAGCAGAGTACTAGTCCCAAGAAAGGAAAGACCAGGTTGTTGAAGGCAGAGAAATTATTCAAGTGTGTCTATTGTGTGTGGCACTTGCTCACACTATATACTTTGAATAAAACAGCATCAATACCTTACAGATTAGAAATTAATAATTGAAGATAGATAGTGATCTTGCAGACAGAAATAATAAATCATATATTTAGCAGATGCAGAGCATTAAATTAGTAAATACACTATTTAAAAGAGGTGATGAAGGAGAGTCTTAGAAATTATTATTATTTTTAATTTTTTAAAATTTTAATTGGAGGCTAATTACTTTACAATATTGTGGTGGTCTTTGCTATACATTCACATGAATCAGCCATGGGTATACATGTATTCCCCATCCTGACCCTCTCTCCCACCTCTCTCCCCATCCTATCCCTCAGGGTCATCCCAGTGCACCAGCCCTGAGCACCCTGTCTTATTCATTGAACCTGGACTGGCGATCTATTTCACTATTTTATTATCATTTATTATTTCTATTTTATTATTGACTGTGGCATGGCTTTTGAGATCTTAATTCCCCCCACCAGGGATTGAACCTGGGCCCCTGGCAGTGAAAGTATTGATTCCTATACACTGGACAACCAGGGAATTCCCTAGAAATTACTTATTGTGGAAAATCACTGCTTCTCCTTGATTACAATAGTTAAATGCCTTACCAGAAAGGTGAGTTCTCTGTAGTTATTCAATTCAACAAGAAAGTCTTTTTTCAGAGAAATATTAGTAGATAATGTGTCTTTTTCTATTGTATGAGTAATAAATAAAATATACAGTATAGTCCTAAAACCAAAAAAAGGCTTAATCCTCTGGGGGCCATTGGTCTTAACTGCCTCAGACACATAGTTCTGCAAATGCTTCATTCCAATTACACATTTCATCTGTGGAATTTGCTGGCAAACACTTGTGCTTCTTAGAATTGTATTAGAACTTCTTAGAATTGTCTTAGAACTTCCATATTGAGAGTAGAAATCATCCATAGATTATCACCAAATGACAGGGGCTAGGACAATTTATTAATAGTTCTGTTTTTGGCTTTGATAGATAATGATTTACCAAAACAATATTATTGCGTCATTAACAAACTCAAAGCTGAACATTTTGAGGTTACAGTTTCCATCTTTAAAAATGTCTTGCCTATGTTGCAAGAATTACAGTGTACAAGGTTGTCTTTAGAGTTGCTATTAATATAACTATAGGTGGCACCGGTGGTAGAGAAGAAAATCCATCTGCCAATACAGACAGAATAGATGCGGGTTCAATCCCTGGGTTGGGAAGATCTCCTGGAGTAGGAAATGGCAACCCACTCCAGCATTCTTCCCTAGAAAATTCCATGGACAGAGGAGCCTGGCAGGCTATAGTTCATGGGGTCGCAAAGAGTTGGACACGAGAGAGGCAGGAGCAGGGGTGAGGAATTTCTGGGACTGTTTCAAGGGAGACTCTCAGAAGTTAGATTCTAGGAAATTTACACATTTATTAGTTATGCTCGAAAGAAGAAAATATCAGCTTTTCAAAGTAAACAAAGCTAGAATTACTGTGAGTTCTTGCTTAGCCATGATATTTGGGATAAAGAATACCAAGGTACCACCAAGTGCAAAACCCACGGTTAATTCCAAGTCTCCTCAGTTCCAAAGATCCCCAAACCTATTGTTTCACCAAATCTCTCACTGGAACAGTTAACAAGTAGCCACAGGATTTAGGTTTGGCTGGTTTCCCTTTCTCCTGCCCTCCCTCTGGTGGAGGTGTTAATGAGTGAAACACCCAAGATGGGCAGCTGAAAACAATGCCAAGCCTTTTTTGCATCCTCCACCAATTACACTGTCAGCCTTTGGAAAGGAGAAGGCTGCTGCTTCCCAGATGCCTAGAGGGCGTCCACAAGGTCTATTCAGAATACATCTACATGAGAGCTCAAGCAGGTATTAAAGTATTGTTACTGTTCATGCCTTAGAAAGGAATAGACCTAATTTTTTAAGCTGGGTTAATATGTTCCTAATAAATACCAATGAAATAAAAGTATAGCGTTCCTATTGGGAAAACAGGACAAACCCCTTCTTCATAATACTATTTTATATTACTATGTAATATACATATATATTTATATGTATTTATAATAGTAATATTTTATAGTAATGTTTATTACTATAATAGTAAAAAAAATAGTAATATTTTAATTGGAATAATGTTTTTACCTTTAAAAAACTCCTTTATGTCTATTGTCTCATTTGGTGCTCTCAACAGCCCCACAAGAGTGCGAAGGTCCTGTCATACTGGAGATCCCAGGAGAGGACTAGGACTCAGGTTTCCCAAATCTTAGCTCTGGGCTTTTTTTCTTTTGCATCCAGATAGCCTAATGCACATAAGATACATATGGTTGGGACTTCCCTAGTTGTCCAGTGGTTAGAACTTCGAGTTCCCAATGCAGGGGGTCTGGGTTCAATCCCTCTTCAGGGAACTAGATTCCATATGTTGCAACAAAGATGGAAGAACTTGCATGCCACAACTAAGACCTGGTGCAGCCAAATAAGTTAATTTAAAAAAGATACATATGGTAGCAAGAACAACAGAATCCTAGTGCTTCTAGATGTAGGGTTAAGTCAGTTACGCACAAAACACAATGATCAGTACAGGATAAGCTAAGTAAATGCTGGCTACTGTTATGATTAAAACTTGTGTTAGAAGTAAGGATAGTGTTGTAGAGAAAAACATGACTCTGGACCCTATGTCCTGGGCTTGAATTCTTGCTCTGCAGTGTACCTATCACATTAAGTTTTGTGTAAAGCTCTGGGAGGACACAACTGAGTGACAACTGAACTGAAAGCTCTGGGAGGAATACTCAGCTGGCAGTGCTACCTAGACAGTAGTCACTGTTACTTGTTAGCTCTAGTACTTTTCAGAAGTAAAACTGTGCCCTAGGTCACATAGTAAATGATGAAGCTAGACTGTAATCCCCATTCTTCCACTTATTGCCTATAGAAATGGCTTTCTAAATTACATTGTGGGCATGCATGCTCAGTCATGTCCAGCTCTTTGCCACCCATGTACTGTAGCCCACCTCGATTCTCTGTCCGTGGAATTTTCCATGCAAGAATACTGGGGTGGGTTGCCATTTCCTCCTCCAAGGAGTCTTCTAAACCCGGGGATTGAACCTGTGACTCCTGAATTGGCAGGAGGATTCTTTACCCCTGAGCCACCTAGGAAACCCTCTAATGTTATTTTCCCACAATTCCCAAAATGTGTTTTACCTTCTTCTCACGTCTCCTTCCATGGCCAACATTTAGTCTCCTTTACCAAACTGAAAGCCTTTATTTCCAAAATCAACATTTATAAAAATTTCCATGACAAAAACCTTAACCCTAGATGTCCTCAGCTGTGAGAGACTCAGGTTGTGCCATGCATGCCCATTTGCATTTGTAAAGAAGCTGTTTTGTGCTTAAAATTGTTTTTTTCTTTCTGGACATATTCTTTAAGCCCACTAGAGGTACACTACATGAACCCTGTCTTTCTATTCACTTCTAGTTCATTTACTCTACTGTATCCAGAACTGGATTCTGCTATAGCCCAGTGAGCTGTTCAGTAAATTACCCACTGGCTGGCAGGCATTCCCTCTGTTTTATTCTTTTTCTTTTTTCCTTTGTTATTAGCTGACTAGTTTTGTCAGGGGCTGTCCAGACCATGCAAATTTCATGGCCATATAAAAATGAGTCCTTCCTCTAATTAAGGCGAAGGACTTAGCTGTATATTCTAATGTTTGGCACCTTCCACTCTTAGGAAGGTCTAACAAAACCACAGCACAGGTTTTCAGGCTCCTGAGAGTGGTTTTGGATTTTTTTCTCAACAAAAAAACAAGACCGGAGGCTCGGGACTGCGAGCGGGGTGTGGACGGCGGGGTGGGTGGAGCGGGAACTGTCTTTAAATCTGATGGGGAGAGTGTGGTTAAAAAAAAGGAAGGAAAAGGTACGCAGACCCCAAAGCTTCTTGGTTTTGTTCTTTTTTTTTTTTCTCCCTCAGGAGGGTGGTGGCGGCTGATCAGACACAAAAGCTGGTAGTTCCCCACCCGAGTGAAGATAAAATGCCCCTCAACAACATCAGCATGAGGACTGGGAAAGGGAGGAGAGGCGTGTCTGGGAGGAGGCGAAGATGAGGGTGACAAGGTGACAAACCCCGCCGCCGCGGCCCGCTCCTCCACTGTAGCCGGCCGAGGACTGGAGCTGCGAGCCACCTCCCCGGAGCGGGGCGGGGTGGGATGGGGAGACCAAGGGGCTGTGGCTTTCCTAGCGGGGGCGGGGCAAAGGGTGGAGGGAAGCCTGAGTCAGCAGCCCCTGATTGGCTGGTGTTCTCTCATCGCGTCCTCCGATTGGGCCATTTGCAGCGGGAGATGTTGTGAAGCGCGGCGGGGAGGAGCGAGCCGCCAGGGGTCTGGGGCTAAGCGCCGGGATCTGGCGGGGAGGGGCTGCTGTGGGGCTCCTGGCCCCGCGCCTCTGTGACCTGCGGGGCGGAGAAGCGCCGCCACCTTCCTCCCAGTTCCGCTAGCCGCGCCGAATTGTTCAGCTGCCCTGAAGATATGAAAAGGGCAAAGGATTGAATGAATAATACTTCGCTGCGAGCCCCCAGCCTCCTTAAAGAGAAGCTCTTTTGCAGTCGGGCGTTGAAAGGACACTCCCTTATCTTGAAGTCCCATATCGCACCCCTCCCGCCGCAGATAGAGGCAAAAACACCCGGACGCGTATCCTGCAGTCTGGGACCCGTGATCTCTGACACCCCCTCTAATTCTGAGTATCTAGCCGTAGAATCCTCCCCCCCTCCCCAGCCCTGACGCCGAGCACAGGGTCCCTTCCCAGTGGAAGCCCAGGTTCCTGGCCGCTCCCGCTCAGCGCTCGGGAGATTGGAGAAGGCGGGGAGGGTTTTCTATGTTTGGTTTTTGGGGAGGTGTTGGGGGCGGGTGAGGGCTTGTAGGTCCCGACGTAAATTGGGAGGGGGTTGGCGAGACCCCCACCGACCCCCGCCCTAGGCTAATCCCCCTGTTCCAGCGTCTGTTCCCGGGACCATATTATTCAAGACAGAAAATATTCAGCCCCAGAGCCTCCCCTGGGGAGGGGAGGGGAAGGAGGTGGGGTGGGAGGAGGTGGATCCAGGGAGGAAGAAGCGAGAAATCCGCCCCCGGGAAACAGCTCGGCGCGGCTGCGGAGCGGAGCAGTTCTGTCACTTGGCGGTCGCGGGCGCCCGAGCGCGGCCCCGGCCTGGCCCGGCGAGGCTAGGGGAGAGTCCGGCGGCCGCCGCCCCGCCCCACGCCCTCCCGCGGCGGCCGAGAGCCCGGGGCCGGCCGGGGCAGGTCGCGGCGGTGTCTGGGAGCGGTCGGCCGGGGGCGGCGGCCTCGGAGCGCGGCAGAGGCTGGTAGCGCCGGCTCGTCCTCCCGCTTGGTCCGCTGTGCGCCAGGCGTGCGCGCCGTCCGGGGGACCGGTCGGGCCCGGTGCGGATCTACTCGGCGCGCTTGCTCCGGTGCGTGTCTGCTTGACTTTCCGCCTCGGCGGACAGGGCGCAGCGCCGGCGGGCGGGTGGAGAGGGAGAGCCGGGCTCGCCGCGGACTCCCTCCCTTCCCGCCACCCCGCCCGGGCGCTGGCGCGGGGCCGGAGAGAGTGGTGGCGGGAGCCCGGCGGGGGCGGAGGGGCCGCGCCCGCGTGTGCGGAGCGAGGGAGGGCCGGCGGGAGGAGGGAAGGGCACAAAGGCCGGCAGCGGGCGCCGGGGTCCCGCCGGCCGGCCGTGGAGGAGGGGCGCCTCCCGTGCGCTCATGAATATTAACCGAGCCTGCGGCCTAGCGCGCCCCGGCTGGGCCCGGCGCCCGGCCCGCGTCCCCGCCGCTCGCCGCTGCGCCTTGGAAGTCGGTCCTGCCGGGGCGCGGAGGGTGAGCCCCCTCGCTTTCGGCTTTTTCCTCGGGTCTCCCCACTCTTTTTTGAAAGTACATATTTGGGCCGCCCTTCCCGGGAGATCGCGCTCCCCGATCCACCTCTGGAAGGGGCGGAGGAAATAGTGGTAGGTGGGTGGTGGTTTTCTTTAAAAAAAAAAAAAAAAAAAATTTTTTTTCCCCCTAGGCGGCCCAGGGAAAACGGGACGATCGTGTCGAGGCGTAGTTTGGGGCGCGGCAACTAAATAAAAGTTGCTGGGGCTGCGGCTTCATTTCTGTGGCTCCGGAATAATGCCCCGGAGAGGGACTCCCTCCCGGCGCTGCGCACACCTCCCCGCCCGTCCCAGCGCCGTCCCCGCCCAGCCCCGCCGCGGGCCAAGGAAAACAGCCGCCTCTTCGGGGACACCGGCCGGTCGGGGCGGAGGGCGGGCGCCTGAAGTTCCCCAGGCTGCCTGAAACGCCGGCACAGCCGCTGGCCGCGTCCGAGCCTAACTTTTTGTTTTTATTTTAGGGAGCTGGGGAGGTGGCGGGGAGCAAGGCGTGTTTTTGAAAAAATATTCTCCCATTTTAGCCTCGTGGGGACAAAACTTCTGTAAAGTCTTCTTATCCGGGTGATGCAGAAGAACATAAGCTCCCTCTCATTTGCCCAGAAAATACATGAATTTAAATGCACTTGAAAGGGGAATGTTTTTTCTTGACGGCTGCACAAAGTCCGGGCATGTTTGAGGTAACCATCGTGCCGTTCTGATGTTTCTCATTTCCCCCTTGATTTAAAGATTTACCCACGCCTTTCTTTCTTATTTTGTATGGGAAGATTATTTCATCTTTTGATTCATCAGCATGGACCGAATTATCTTTCCAAGTGTTGGAAGGGCGAGCTTGGCGTAGACTCGTGGGCAAGGCCAAGGTCAGCGTCTGGAGAAAGTTCATGTCCTTTAACTTTTCCCTCTTTAGGAAAGATCTCTTTGGGAGAGCCTTCACGACGCGCTAGCATTGCTCTCGGACTTGGGAGGAGCGCTAGGAACGAAGGGGACCGCTTTCTGCAGTTGGCCTCACTAGCTGCACAGGAGACTGGTCTTTGTTTTTTACGTCTGGAGAAATGGACGAAGACGGTGAAGGCCGTTGAAGTTGGAAGAAATCATCATCAGGGCATTTGAAAGGCGCTTCATTGAAACCTTCATTTGTCTCAGCAGCCCTGCACCCTCTCGAAACCGGGTGTGGAATTCTTACCTTCTTGTTGCCTGGTGGCATTTCCCTCCCAATGTGGACTCCCAAGGGTTGGTCCCTTCTTTGTAATTTGAAATGAAATGATGGCCACACGTCGGACTGGTCTGCCTGAGGGAGATGGTGACACCAAGCTCAAGGCCTGCGGGTCCCCCACCTGTGAGGTAAGCGCAGAGCTGACGTCCCTGCCCAGCTGTGTGGCTTGTGTCTCTGAGGTGTCTGTCCTGCCAGTGTGGGGCAGAGGTCAGCTGCCTTGGGGGTCTAAGAAGATCGATCAGCTTTTGGGGCTTTGGGCTGAATGGTGGGAGCGACCCAGCCTGACTGGTAGGGAGGTGGAACCTTGCCCAGTTTTGTTTCTAGACACTTCAGTGATTCTTTTGCAAGGGCGTTTTCCTTACTTTGAAGTGTCCCTATCTTGATCATCTCAGACCACAGAATTCTCCATTTTTAGGTGACTAGGGATACCACCAGCTTGTTTTCCTTCACTCCCCATCGTCTGGTAGTTTTGAAGTAGGGCTGGACAGGGGTTGGCTTTGTATATTTCATGTGTGTATCCAGGGTTCCCTGGAGATTGAGAGAGGGCAGCTGGAATCCTTGTTGCTCCTGGACCGCTTTCTCTCTCTGACACTGATGCGGGTCCTGCCTGTTTGCTGTTGCTGTGAATCTCTGCTTTGGGTAGAAAACCAAGTCTTTTCCCGTGGACGGTTTAGGCACAGCTTTGGAAAACGGCCTAATGGAACTATCGTTCTAATTGCCTTAAAAATCTGCCTTCCCTGTTCTTCTGTTTATGCCTTTCCTTTCACTGCTAAGAAGTCCTGTGAGTGTCAGCCTGAGCTGTCAGGTGGCTCAGACTGCCTTCATACCAGCATCTTCCGAAGGGCCCAGAAGATTTTACACCAGGCTTCCTGAAATTTTTTGAGCAGGCAGGACAGAAATAGAGAAGCCGTGTATTGGTACACCCCTCTGCCCTCTTGTCTCTCTTGTCTTTTTTCCTCCTTATTTTTGGTGTTTGTTTCTATAATGGCTTCTTTGTGTTTACTTTGTCATTGATGGTTTCTGTAATTAGGTTCCTTTAGACTTTGCTTTTGAGATGCCTATGTTTTTATGGAAAGGTTGACAATTACTTTAGATAACAATAACATCTCCTGGTGAGACATCACTCTCATGGTTTATTTTGTGCCTTGTGTTACATTTTAACTTTCTGGTCATAGAAACTGGGTCTAGTTCTAAGTGTGTGAGTTTTGGCATTTTGATAAACATGACTCAAGTTACGTTTTTGTTGGTAAAGCAGCAGAAGAGCTTGCTTCATGCAGCTGACCTCGTACTGGATTAGAAAGTTTATGCAGAAATCGCGGTGAGCTAGATCAGTGTGCCATTACTATACAGTTGATTAGAACTACAGTATAGGTTTACAGTTAGAAACAGTGTTTTACTTTTCGACACCTGCAAACACCTGCTTCCAGGTAAAAACATGATTAAGTATAACACCACAATCCTCTGATCATGGTGAACCATAATAACGCCTTTTGGAAGGCCTAGTGATTGCTTAATGTGTATTGTTGCTCCATAATGATAGGTACTGTGGTCTTGAAGCCTTCTTTGTCATTGACTCCTGAAGACTTTAATTAGCATGCTATTTTGCATTATATTTGCAAGAACTAGTGTTATTTGATTTATTTATTTTTGTCATTTAAAGGATGTCCCAGAAACCAAGAATTTGTAATAGACACATCTTATCCTTGGCTAGAAGGCAGTTTCCAGTTGCAAACTTGGCTTTTATTAACAATGACAGTTATATATCTTTTAAGGATGGTGAAATTTGTTTTCATTTAGACCTTACTGCTGATGTAACCATGGTATTTCTAGTTTGAGAGCCAAGGAAATACTGTATTGTCTGTATTTTGCTCATTTAGAGACTATATACAGTAGTTGGGTTTGATATTACACTCAGGTGTTGTTTGGCTTTTTAAACAATAGGCAGATAGTTTGTTTAGATTCTATATGGAAGCAGATATAAAAGGGCTCAGTGTTGTCAGAAAACATTTTAAAATCTCAGGATGGGGGGGAGGTTGTATAATTACTGTCTGTTTAGCTGTCTCTTATACTCCTGTGCATATTAAATCTTGTGAATATTTAATAAAAAGAGAGTTGCCATTGAAATACTTTGGGTATCAACTTTGGGCTGATAGATATTTAAGTTTTCGAATACCACACTTAATTTTTGTGCTTAATTTTGTTAGAAGAATTACATTCTGGAGTAGTACTGCTATTCTTTTTAAAATTTTAAAAATCACTAGGTAAAAAACTAACAAAGAAAAAAACAATAGCCACACTCCTAAAATGTGTATTTGAATAATAAATTTGTGTGTGTTTTTACTTAACCAAGAAATGAGAGTATATATCTTAATACTAATGATATTAGCCAAAAATTAACTTTTCCAGCACAGGGGAAATCAGTGTAGGGAATTAAAGGAGTTCCTGTCTTATGCCTTATCTAATTGACTAACTACCTGCTATGAGTAAGGTCTGTTGCTTTGTTGAAAAACAGAGGTTTCTTGTTTATCTTAAATGTTTAGAATTTAATTGTGTTGCTATGTGGATAAGTGGAGACATCACCCCCTCCCCCCAAGAGTATATTAAAACGGTAAAGAACAAACAAATAACAAACAATCCTTTTCCAATAAAGAATTGTGACACTTTAATAAAATATATCCAACATAATACAATAAGGATAGCATAGTCGTCAAGAGAGATGTATTTGAACATCTAAAGATCTATATTTCAAAATTCATTCACTCTGAGCCAGATAAGGGTTTCTTTGCGGGGGTGTGTGTGTGTGTGTGTGTGTGTGTGTTGTGCAGACATGTGTGTAGGCTGATCTGTGATAGCTAGCCTTGAAGGACTTGACTCACAAAATTACTTTGTATAGACTCCTGAATCCTCTGTAGTATTACCTTTTTTTTTTTTTTTTAATATCACATAGTGTTTCTTCTTTATGGCTCAACTTACTTTTTTTTTTCTCTTTCTTTTCTTTTTAGGCAAAGCTCTCTAGGTCATATTGGTTTTCCCATTTCTAACAGTTACTTCATTTTTAATCTCTAGTCTGAGGGGTTGTCCAAGTGTGTAGCACTTTCACTGTCTATTATTAGAACAATCTTATTTACTCATGCAAATTAATTTAGTTCATTTTATGTCTTGCTTCTTCACCTAGACTAAGATGATTCTGTGACTAAAAGGTACTGTAAGCTGATGAAAAATGTTTGTTAGTTGGTTTTGGAACAGTGTTTAAATAATAAAATAAGGCATTTTCTTGGCAGGAATTCATTCATGTAAAAATTTGCACTTTTGCTCTTCTTTCTGAAGCACTGTACACTTTTATCCCAGGCTCCCCGTTCCTTCTCAGGCTCTCCCTCTGTCCATCTCTCTTTCTCTCTCTCTTTAGGCTGCTTCTTCCTCTGCTGCCTCTTTCCTGTTGGTTTTTACTGGAGCCAGGCCTTTCCACTCTTGTTTTCTCTCTCCCTGGGTTTCATTTTACACTCTTCCAGGGCATTAATCTACATGCCCGTGATTCCTGGTTTACAACTCTATCTCAGATTGTTTGGCTACTCTCTAGACCTAGGTAGCCAATTGCCTATTTACCCAAAAGCTGTTACGGGAGATAGGCTGCATGCTTTTGAAATTCAACAGATTCTACTCTAACCAGTATCCTGCCCTCTCCCTGCCTTCCTTCTTTTAAGGACTAGCCCTGTTTTATCTGTCCAACTCGAAATCCAGCCTACCGTCTCTGACCCCACTCTCTCCTCCTTCCTCCTGTCAAAGTCCTGTTGAGTCTACATTCCAGGTCCTGCTGCCACTCCCTGAGCTCAGGTCAGCGGCATCTCGGTGATGGTGATGAATCACCGACCAGGCTTTCTAGCTAGTGTCCAGGCTCTCTGCCTTGCCCTCTTCCAGCTCTGACCTGCGTCTGTAGCCAGAGGACTCCTCCTGAAATAGAAAGCTGATCGCTGCATTCCCTGACCTAAAACAGCTTCCTGGCTTCCCACTGCCTTTGGAAGAAGGCTNCTCCAACACCACAGTTCAGAAGCATCAATTCTTCAGCACTCAGCCTTCTTCATTGTCCAACTCTCACATCCATACATGACCACTGGAAAAACCATAGCCTTGACTAGACGGACCTTAGTTGGCAAAGTAATGTCTCTGCTTTTGAATATGCTATCTAGGTTGGTGATAATTTTTCTTTCAAGGAGTAAGCGTCTTTTAATTTCATGGCTGCAAGGCTTGGTTTTTATTAATAGTTATTTTAGACCTCAGCACACTATACTGTCTTGACGGTCCTCCTGCCTCTCTGTTCCCTCCTTCTCAGTCCTGGAAGTTTCCTTGGCCTCTTGACCTGTCAAGTCTTCATATACCTTAAGGCTCAATTTGACCCTCTCTTCTTCTCTCCAGACTCAGTTTCACAGTTTTCAATATCAAATATAAGCTGGTCATTCATATACATACATATATACACAGGTATTTATGTGTGTGTGTGTGTCCACCCCAACTTTGCCCTTGAATTTGTGTTCCCCCATCCAACTGACCTGCTCACTTGCGTGCTAAGAAGCCACATCCCAAACCAAATTCCTCCTCCTCTCCAGCCCCTCCTCCCGCCCAGCTTCCCCATCTGCTCTTTGACTCCATCCACAGTCTTCCTCATCTTAAGCAATAGGAGCCCCACCCTCCCAGCCCAGTGGCTCCAGAGCAATCTTTGCTCCCTTTTTCTCTCTGGTGCTTCTCGTGCAGATCTGACCACCTCCAGCCCCTCTGGCCCCTCAGCCTAGCCAGCCCACTTCGCCTGCCTGCGGTCTGTCACCACAGTCAGCTAATGGACCTTTCAGAAGTCAGGTCCTGGCACTCATTTGTTCTGGTACTTCTAGGGGCATCTCATCGCTCTCAGGATGAAAAGGCAAGGTTCTCAGAGCACCTGCAGAGCCCTGGACAGACTCTCCTGCCCTGCCCTCCCTGAGCTCACCTCCTGAATGCTCCCCACTTCACCCCACCCTCGCCATCCTGGTGTGCCCCAGAGCCTTCCCACTGGGTACCGCCTCCTCGGGACACTGTCCCCTGGTGTCTGCAGGGCCTGCCTCCTTGTCTCCTCCAGATTTGCTCAGAAGTCACCTTCAGGGAGAATCTCCCCTCCCTGCTCCCCATGACACCACCTGCCTCCTTCCTTGCTTCAGTTTTCCTCCCTGTCACTTACTCTCCATTTGACCTGCTTGTCCATCTGATTTTGCTTATGGGTCTGGACAGATGATGTATGTAAGTGTTAAGAGTACAGTTTGTTTTGTTCACCTGGTAATTTCTTGTACCTGGAAAGGAATCTAGCACATTGTAGGCCTCAAATATTTTTTCAAATGAATGAATGAAAACTTAAGGAAAATTTCCAAAATGTTCTTGAGTTTACATGTAGGTGTGCAGTGTGTGAATTCTTAATTTAGATTATATAACAAGATGTAGTGTGAGATGTAGGGGCTTCCTCAGACCTCCATTTCCATTAGGATGTCTGCTCACATCTTTCTTACCTTTGGGAAGCTGGTAACCAAGTAACAGTAACCAAGGCAGTGTGTAGTATAAATGGGTGAAGTAATTTGCGCTAAGGTAAGATACTGGTAATTAACAGACTAATGGGAGGGGAATCAGATGGGTGGCAAAACTATAAAAGGAAATATAGTCATCCCTCTGTATTCACAGGGCATTGGTTCCAGGACCCCCCACCTTGTGGACCCCAGAATCCTTGGATGCTCAGGTTCCTTATATAAAATGGGGTGGTACTTGCATATGCCCTTAACATTCTCCTTTATACTTTAAATCCTCTCTCAATTACTTATAGCACCTCATACAATATAAGTGGTATGTAAATAGTGGCCAGTGTGCAGTGCATTCAGGTTTTCTTTTTAGAATCTTCTGGAAAAATTTTTTCTGAATATCTTTGTTCATTGGTTGAATCCACAGATGCAATACCTTCAGATACAGTGGGCCAACTGCATGTCTGAGGTTTTCTTTCTTAAAACAATTGGCCAGTATAGGAATGCTCCTTATGTTTTTCATATTTTTGATGTCATAAACATTTCATTGCAAGTTTTAGAATGATCACAACTTTGATGATGGCAAAATGTTAACAGTTGTTCATTCTGGGTGGGGAGTATACCGGAATAGTATTATTTTTGGAATTTCTCTTTTTGTTTTAATTCCAAAGTTGCAATGAAAAAGATAGCATTTACAGATTTAAATAGGTAATATATTATCAGTCTTGTCAAAATCTGGTTTCTAACAAAGCTACATTGCTTAAAATAATACTTAGACATTTTTTGAAAAGGATACACATTACACAAAATAATACTTAGACATTTTTAAAGAAAACATATGTCTTCTTTAATGTCAGCTAGATTCACTGTAGGCTTCTGATAGTACAGTATAACATAACACTGTTATTTAACTTGAAATGTGTGTTCCTTCATATACCTGAATCTAAATGACAGAACACCATTGTATAGCAGAAGCTTTACACTGCAAGTTAGGGTGAAAAGTATAGCCTGTTGGAATTACGAAGCGTGGCAGCAACAGAAGTCTAGAATTGGAGGTACAGAGTGGGACCTCTCTCTAGCTGTCATGTCTAGCTTCGAGCTGGGTGCCTGGGTCTAAGAAGATCTCTCTACACATTGTTGGTGTTTTGTGGTGTTCCTTCTAAAGGAAACATTTCATGAAGACCTTGTGCGTTGCTTACAGAATCTCTAACTCTTTCATTTCTGTAGGTCACAGAATCTGATACAAGCGTGATACTCAATTTCTTTTGTTCTTTCCTTTGTGAAGGGACCCATCATCTTATTATATTTAACAACATGCTGATTTAAGTATGGGCCCTGCTGAATGGAGATGCACAGATGCTGTTATCAAATGCAGCAATTTTTTGTTACAGAAAGACCATATGGTAGGCACTTGTTTTTCTTTCTGGTTGATGTGATTACATTAGTAAAATGAAAGGATATTGGACTTAGATTGTCCTAGTATTTATTTAATTTTAATTGACCATAAGGCATTAAATGCCTTAAAAATATTATGAGCTGTCTATATATTCTGTCGGTTTGAAGCAGGAAGATGTCTTCACTCAAAAGCTCAGTTTTGGATTGCTTCCACCAAAATAATTTTTTTTATTTTAAGTTGTCATATTCTTAAAAAAAAATGAGTTATGCAGATAATTTCACAAAAAAATCTGGAAGATAGCCTTTTGTACCTCTAAGATAATCTGAAAATGAGTTGATTTCTGTACTATAGGTTTAAGAAGTTTAGTGTGATGGAAATTGTTTTTTAGAAGTTATCTATTAACATGGAAAGAATTGCACTGTGTAGATTTGTGAATAAGAGAATGGATTTAGAACCCAAATTGGATATTTCTGAAATATTCATCTATTTTGGGGAAAGTTTTTAGGTGGATCAGAAAAATTGTAATCAAAAAATGGTGAGTTAAAGAGCATATTTCTTTTTTTCCTTGGGCCAGCTACTGTTGAGCCTTCCTTTTGTTTGATCCTGGGCGTGTTCTTCATTCAGACTTGGTTACTTATTGCCATTTCCCCTCGTGGCTTATCTCTGTTCTGAATAGACACCTGGCATAGTTGAGTGGTGGTGATATGTACGTAGTCTGTTTATAATCCCACAAATTCGTTTTCCTTTTTATAACCTAATGAAGACGTAGTCGCTTGACTCATTGGTTCACCTCATTAATCTTTAATAGATCTTGATAGGACTAATAGTCTTAAGAACCGTTTGATTTTTTTCCTTACTCAGAATGGAGAGTATCCTTAAATATTAGGAGCAGAATGATCTTGGGGATTTATAATGTTTTTTTTTTTTTACCTTGAGATATCTAGATGTTTTTAATTCCGTGTTTTCCTAAAAATTCTATATTTAAAAGCATTTGTGTTGGGACTTCCCTGGTGGTGTAGTGGTTAAGACTCTGCTTCCAAGGCAGGGGGCTTGGGCTTCATCCCTGGTTGAGGAACTAAGATCCCACATGTTGTGTGGCCTGGCCAAAAAAATAAAATGAAATTTTAAAAAGTCATTGAAATTAAATTTTGAAAAGCCATTGGAAAAAAAGAATTTGCGTTAGCTAGATCAGTGAGACCTATTTTCTCCTTTGGGTTCTACATACTGACTTCTGGAAACATTAAATACTTAGTAAATATGATGGAGAGGAAGTACTCTGGGCACCCAGGTTAAATCAGATCTTTATTATGATGCTTTTAGGAAACTATTTTCAGTTTGCTTATTTTTTCATTTAATACTACATTATAGAACCCTCCTCTGCTTATAAGGGAAATATATATATATAATCAATTTTATAAATGGAGGAAAAGAAACTCTTAAGAAGCACTGTACAAAGATATTCAAGAGAGATTAGATTTGTCTTGTGTGGCTATGATGAGCAGAACTAGGATCAGCAGATAGCTAGACGGGCCAATTTCCAGAATTCAGAAGAAAAATTTTTGTTAAATTAGAAGTTAACTGAAATTGAATGTGTTTCTCACAGAGTGGGATGACCTTCTGTTTTACAGGATTACAGAGGGGATTCCTGCTTTGGTAGGAATTTAAATCAGACAAATCTGGAGGATCATTAGAATCCCTTGGACCACCTTTCAAAGTACAGGTTCTTGTCCCCATCATTATGTTAATAAATCAGAATCCTTGGGGATGAGACCCCCAAACCTTCGCTTTTTAAAAAGTCCCGTGGTGATCTTCTGAGTTTGAGAAGAACAAAACAAAATGACATTCAAGGTCTGGGCTCTTGGGGCAGCCTGATTTCAGAATTGTTTTGACCAAATTGAAATCAACATAAAGAAAATAATGAAAATATGGGGAGAAAATTTAAATGATTGTAAATCAGTGACTATTTCAAGCTTAAAATTATAATCACTTTCTTTATATAATCAAATGTATTTCAATATGTCATTAGTATAACAAAATAATATTCTTTTCAAATAAAGTAAACATGTCAAAAGAGCATTTTAAAATTTGATAGTAATAGGTGTACATTTTTGTATGTGTGTTATACTTTCTGTTCTTGTTATACTTTAATGAAAAGTTAAGTATTTTAAAGTGATAGAGCTCTGGTTATATCAAAACTATTGTTGTTACTTTTTAGACTTGTTATAAAAATCATTTGGTTCATGTCAGTTCCAGGAAGGCGTATTTTCTTTAAGCAAATAGCCATTAAAATTATTTCACTTGCATCTTATAACCATTTGTTCATATTAACTCTTCATCAAGAATAGGAGGTTAACAGTGAAAGAAAACAATGTCTTTCTTTACCAAAGTATACATTATGAAGGGTTTAAGAAATCATTGTAACATAAATCGTAATAAACTAGTAGTTAAACAGATAATTTCTCTTTACACACCCTTCTCATTTAACACCAACAGCTGTGAGTCTGTCCATTGAGTCCATCTTGTCTTTTGATGTTACTGATTTGTGAGATCCTTTGGACAGTTTGCTACAAAGACAATCTGAACTAATAACAAGAGTCCAACTGCCAATTCTGCAAAAGAAGAGTGATTTCTTGAAGTCAGTGAAAGTGGTATTGCACAAGGAGCAAAAAGCTACTCATAGAGTCAGACTGAGACCAATGAAGAGATGCAGAGAGCGTCATCAAGGTTGATAGGCTTCTCAAGAGAGACTGATTTGAATTCAAAGGATTAAGGGAAGCTTTGAGAACACTGATGTCCTTGACGGCATTTACAAGTATGGAGAAGTGACATTTTCCTCTGGGCAGTGATACTTAGTTTGGACCCCATGTCTTAAGCTCTGTTTACCAAGGGACCTAAAAAAGTGGGTGTGAATCTAGAAGAAGGTGGTGAATAGATTTCTTTTGTGCTTTCTAAGTAGAGACAGTGCCACTAAGAGCAATAGAAAATCTTACCTTCTCTAGTTGACTTAAGAGATAAAGCTGTTTACGCAGAGGTGCAGGAGTAGCATCTTTAAAAATCCTGCAGTTGTAATATTTTTAGATGTACAAACACTTCAGAGTCTGAATATTTTAGATGTCTCCATTTCTTTTTTTAGAAAACCCCTTTATCGAGGTACACTTGACATGTAAAATGCTGTATATATTTAATGTATATACTCAGTGAATTTGAGGATAAGTTATACACCTATGAAACAATTCCCACCATCAAGGCCATAAACATATTCCTTACCTCTCCAGTTTTCCTCCCACCCTCTCTATTAAGGCACTTCCCTGGTGGCTCAGATGGTAAGGAATCTGCCTGCAATATGGGAGACCTGAGTTTGATCCCTGGGTCAGAAAGATCCCCTGGAGAAGGGAATGGCAACCTATTCCACTATTCTTGCTTGGAGAATTCCATGGACAGAGGAGGTTGATAGGCTACACAGTCAGTCCATGGGGTTGCAAAGAATTAGAAATGACTGAGCAACTAACACGAAGTCACTCTTTATTATTGTTGGCATTATTGCAACATGTGTGAGGCCTACTTAATATAAAAAATCTACCCCCTTAGCAAATTTTAAATATGTCGTTTAGTTCCTAAGACATGTCCGACTCTTTTGTGACCCAGTGGACTGGAACCCGCCAGACTGCTCTGTCCATGGGATTTCACAGGCAAGAATACTGGAGTGGTGTGTGCAGAACTGCAATCCCTAGCTGAGAGTTGAGACTGAGAGAACTTCATCATTTATGGCAGCTGTAACTGCATCTGCTCTGCACCAAGGAGGAATGCAAATTCTCTTCAGTTTAGGAGAGGAACTTGGAATAAGAATCTTTTTTCCCTGTTTAATCCTTGGCTCCTGCTGCCATTCTTGGCCGTCTTTTCATTTGATCACCATAATCTTTTTATCTAACTATTACTTTCAAATAAGTTACTCAAACATTGTGTTTGGATCAAGTGGGATCTCTAGGAAAAAGGCAGATATATAAAGCCTAAAATATATATATATATTCAGGAAGCATAAAGATACCCAAAAACACATGGCTTAGAAAATGAATACTGCTTGATTTCTATAACTCCAGTGATGTGTTTGTTTGGCATGGATTTGACAGGCAAAGAGTTCGTCTTTTCTTGTTGGCTTTGAATTGACAGCAGATAAGACAGGCATCTTTTGGTAACCCATGAAAAGGATTTTGAATGTCAGGAATCAGTTTGCAGGATAAATGAATGAAGAGGAAAAACACAAAGTGTCCACGTCAGGATTAAAAGGGGGGCACCATTCAGAGCCCACAGACATTAAAAAGATAAAAAAGGGAATATTTGAATAACTTTATGCCAGTGAATTTGACAGTTTAGATGAAATGGGCAAATTCTGTGTAAAATTCTGATACCAATTCAGAGGGGTGTGTGTGTGTGTTGGGGGTGGTGTTGGTGGGGTTTTCTTCACCAAGCAATTTTCTGACTTCAGAGCATTGAGTATCCTACAATTCAACTTAATTCGGATGCTGTCTACCCAGATATAGAATCAGATCCTCCAGGTTAAGAGCTCAGTCCCTCAAAACTGCCCCCTTTCTGTCCCACCACCTTCCTACCTTCTGCAACTTCAGCATCCAATTGCAAGTCTAGGTTGCCACCTGAGTTTCTAACCTACTGACTTAGATTGTTTGTTCCAGTGACCACTTCCTTGGGTTCAGTTAATTTGCTAGAGTGAATCACAGAACTCAGAGAAACATACTACTTACTGGATCATGGGTTTGTAACACAGGACAGCCAGATAGGAGGGACATATAAGGCAGGGTGTGGGGGAAAGTGTGGAGGAGGGTCCACTCCCTCTCCATGTCTCCACTCTCCCCAAATCCCCATATGTTCACCAGCCTGGAGGCTCTCGGAACCTCAACCTTTCGAGTTTTTATGGAGGGAAGATGGTGGCCCTTGAGTAGAGTCTTAAAGGACATGCAGAAATTTCTGAAGCAGGTGGTGGCAGAATGTTGCAGGCAGAGCGAACAGAATGGTAGAGACAGAGTGAGAGAATGATAAAACAGGAAACCCACCGAAAGATGAAGAAAAAGCCCTACTAAAATAAGCACTTGCCAGTCTATACATAAATTTCCATTTAAGATTTTCCTCTGCCGTTGCTTCTGAGTAAGGGTGTGTGTATTGTATGAATGAAACACACAACTTGGAGTCTGGAACTGATTTTTGCTGCTTTTCTTTCCAATTCCGACTGTTTTTGAGACATTACAGTTCTCCATAGAGGACCTCTAGTGTATTTGATAACAAGAATCTGATTTTTTTTATAAAAGCTCGATCTAGCTAGCTGTAAGCAAGTAATTTTTGTCAACCTGTAATATCTTTGAATTCTCACAAGCAATTGACCCAAGGATCCTGAGAACCAGTGATATTGGTGACAGTCTTTTTTTTTTTTTAAGTAGAGTTCAGTTAGGCAAAATTGGTAAAATTCTGATACCAATTCAGATACCAATTTTACCTTTTTTTTAAGCTTTCCTTTTAAAAAGAATTAACTCAGATAATTCTCCTTGTTAAATATCTTAATGTATTCTGGTTTTGTAGCTGCCTTCATTTATTTAATCTTTGCTTCATTTCCTTCCTCTACTATTTTATAACCTGTAAAACTGCTGGGGCTTTATGGTATGGTTTTGCTTTTCTATAGATACCCTGAATAGGCAAGGTCAGGAAGAGTGAATTTGTTTTTTCTTTTTTTTAGATTAGCTGCATGTATTTGTTTGTCTGCCAACATAGTCTCAGATTCCTCATAGGGAATCGAGGCTACTGCTGGTGTTTAGTCATTCAGTTGTGTCTGCCTTTTTGAGACCCCATGGACTGTAGTCCACCAGGCTCCTCAGCCCACGGGATTTCCCATGCACGAATACTGGAATGAGTCGCTATTTCCTTCTCCGGGGGGTCTTCCCAACCCAGGGATTGAACCCTTGTTTCTTGCATTGGCAGGTGGATTCTTTACCACTGAGCCATGTGGGGAAGCTCCATGAGATTGTATAGTTTATTATTTATTTTGCCTAAAAATATATATCAGAATAAAAAGAGGTCCTTTGATTTCCAGCATTCAGTGTGTATCTATTTTTCTCCAGTTTTGTGTCACATCCTTTTAATATTTTTTATTCCTGTTATAATTTAGATATTTATGCTCTTTACATTAACCTTAATGTTTATTTCATCTTGATATACTGTTTATAAGTGCTAGACTGTAAATCTGTTTCCTAGACACATACCGGAGAAGCCAATGGCAACCCATTCCAGTACTCTTGCCTGGAAAATCCCATGGATGGAGGAGCCTGGTGGGCTGTAGTCCATGGGGTCATGAAGAGTCGGACACTACTGAGTGACTTCACTTTCACTTTTCACTTTCATGCATTGGAGAAGGAAATGGCAACCCATTCCAGTGTTTTTGCCTGGAGAATCCCAGGGACGAGGGAGCCTGGTGGGCTGCCGTCTGTGGGGTCGCACAGAGTCGGACATGACTGAAGCGACTTAGCAGCAGCAGCAGCAGACAACATACAGTGAAGCAAAACAGACTTCAGAAAATGTTTTAGGGTTTTCAGAGAGAACACTGAACCCCTACTAATTACCATAATACTGATCATTTACCTTGTTTACTCCTCAAAACAACTCCATGACATGTCTACTATTATTATATCCATTTTAAGCATGTGGAAATAGAGGTACAGAGAGCTTAATTAACTTCACCAAAGTTACACAGCCAAAAGGGGAAGATAGAAATTTAATGGATAGCGTGTTGATATGATCATAACCGCTTTAGTAGAAGGAAGAAAAAAATTTCAAGAAGTCTCTAATTTGATTGAGATTTATTGGTTTCATCTAGATGGAAATAGTTTGTGTTCCATTAGCTAAATGATAAACAGTTCAATGGTAGATTGATAGACGGCTTGAAAATTTTGTCAGCCCTCTCTTTTGTCTCTTGGCAACCAGAGAACCCGATGACTTTATGTCTTTTAAAGTGTCAGCTTATGGTACACAGATGACTGGCCTCTTCTGTTGCTTCAGTGTGTTAAATTCCTGAGCTAAAGCCGTGTGCTGAATTTATTGAGTCTCAGGAATGGTCTTTTAAGACTGAGGTTTGGAAGAGGACTTTCTCTGTATTTTAACTTTCTGCTTATCCTTTCTCCAGAGCGGAAGGTTGGTCATATATAAGGCATATTTTGCTGAAGGAAGCCTGCAGTCATGTAGAGCTGAGTGGCTGAGCTAGATTTAGGTGCTTCCACGTGTGATGTCTTATTGTCCCACATGAAACAGTTGTTCAGAGCAAATGGCAGGTCCATTGTCCCCTGAAGATACGTGGGGTCTGAAGTGTCTTCCTGTTTGTCCATGTTCATTTTACCTGAGAAGCCTTTCCCATGTCTCGTCGTTTCTGTAAACCCCACACTTCCTTCCAGGTCTGGCTCACATTTTAAATACTTGCTTAGAAAGCTTTGTCTCACTTTTGTTGCAGTAGGTGGAAAAGATGTTCTGGGAGATGGGATTATGCTCTGTAATCTTCTTGCCCTGTTGTTCTTTTTTTTCCCCTTCTGAACTCCTTGCTGTCCTGTTACCCTTATTTCCAGTGTTGTTTGTACATATCTATAATCCATCATCCAAAATCCTTGAGCTTTTCAGAATTCAGAAGCTTTTAGAAAGGTTTTAGAAAAGTGGGATGATGCAGGTTGTGAGACAGCCCGCAGCTACCAGAGTAGTCATTTCTGCTGTAAAAATGTATGAATATTTATTTGTGTCAGGTTGGGGCCGGTCAGATTTTACTATAAATGAGTTGCAAAAATGTTTTGACTTTCAAATCTGTTTGACTTTTGGGAGTGTAAATATAAGATTATAGGTCCAGATTGCCTAATTTTTTAGAAGTGTAAACTGTGTATGAATGTGAGAGATGGACCATAAAGAGGGCTGAGTGCTGAATAATTGATTTTTTCTAATTGTGGTGGTGGAGAAAACCCTTGAGAGTCCCTTGGACAGCAAAGAGATCAAACCAGTCAATTCTGAAGGAGCTCAACCCTGAATATTCACTAGAAAGACTGATGCTGAAGCTCCGACACTTCAGCCACCTGATGTGAAGATCTGACTCATTGGAAAAGACCTTGATGCTGGGAAAGATTGATGGAAGGAGGAGAAGGGGATGACAGAGGGTAAGATGTTTGGATGACATTACCGACTCAGTGGGCAGGAATTTGAGCAAACTCTGGGAAATAGTGAAGGACAGGGAAGTCTGGCATGCTGCAGGCCATGGAGTTGCAAAGAGTTGGACAAAGCTTAGCGACCGAACAACAACAACATAAACTGTATACTGGGAAAATACCGAGTAATCATATGATACTATGATTTTTTTTCATTCTTTCCCTTGTGGAAATTAATTAGTACTCTGATCGGCTTTCAGAGGTCACCCATGTGCGTATTCTGTGCATATCTAGTATTAACTGGTAGGTGTTTCATTTCTTATAGCTCCAGTTATCCCAGTTTTGACTAGTGTAGCCTTTTCAAGCTTTCTCCTGAGTCCCTTATACATGAACCTAAATTTCTTTGGTAGCAGTATGATTTTTCAGCATTTTTTTAATGTATATTTCCTGCCCAAGACACAGAATCAGCTATTCCTCCAGGAAGCCATGCTCTTTTTAAAATTAACTAATTAATGAATTATTTTTGGTTACACTGGGTCTCTGTTGCTGAGTGTGGGTTTTCTCGAGTTGGGACGAGTGGGGGCTATGCTTAGTTTCTGTGCACAGGCTTCTCTTGTTGCAGAACATGGGTTCTAGAGTGAGGGCTGAGTAGTTGTGGAACATGGCCTTCGTTGTCCTAGGGCATGTGGAATCAAGCCCATGTCCCCTGCGCTGGCAGATTCTTAGTCACTGGACCACCAGGGAAGTCCACTATGCTTTCTTTTTAGCGGTAGATGGTATGCAAGATTGCACCGGGAAGTTAGAGATGTTCGTTGCTACTGGGTTGCAACTGTTTATGGTCCTTTTCGAACTAACATTTCATTTTGAAATAACTTGAGGCTCACAGAAGGTTGGAAATGTAGAGAATTCCTTTATATCCTTCCTCCAGATTTCCCTGCTATAAACATCTTAAATAATCACAGTACAATAATAAAAAACAAGGCAATTAGTATTGCTGCACTATTATTATTAAGTTATACACTGTGTTTAAGAATGATTTGTAAAAGCTTGATTACAGCTGTTTCTTTAGTTTCCAAGTTCTTTTCTTTGGGTATGACCTTTTGTTTAGTGGTTCTTAACTATTAAGCATCACCTAAGAACTTCTGAAAATCAAGTACCTGAAACCCTTCCACACAGCCCATCCCCCCTGCCCCCAGCTGCTTCCAGAATTTTTTAGAATCTCAAGATGGGGATACATATATGGTGTAGGGATATAGGGGTTTTGCTAGAGATCTGCTCCGACAGCTTAGTGAGATCACTGGAGGAAAGGCACAATTTGTATTTGGCCCTCAAGTGGTGATAATGACCCCCTTAGACTCCAACACAAAACTCTCTTAAAGTGATTCAAGTTTACTGCTTCTAGTGCCAGATTCCTGTTGTACTTAGAACTGTCTTTCCATATTCCGTACTCATTCAACAAAAACTTGTTGAATACCTTCTAAATGGGCTTCCTTGGTGGCTCAGACAGTAAAGAATCTGTCTGTAATGTGGAAGACCTGGGTTTGATCCCTGGTTTTGGAATATTCCCCTGGAAAAGGGAATGACTACCCACTCCACTATTCTTGCCTGGAGAATTCCATGGACAAAGGAGCCTGCCAGGCTATAGTCCATGGGGTCACAAAGAATTGGACATCCCTGAGTGACTAATACCTTCTAAATGCCAGGCACTGGGGATGTAGCAGTGAAAAAGTACAGACACGATCTGGTTGCTGCATTCATGGATGTATTTGGATGGTGGGGAGTGGGAATGAGTGAACAAGGAATTATAATAGTTGGTGTGAGTTACGGTATTGTAAGAGAAGAGTGGAGAGCTGTGAGTGTATACAACAGGCAGACCTCCCCTAGTGTAGGGATCAGGGAAAATCTTCCTGGGAAGATTGTGTTCAAGCTATGTCATGTTAGTTAGATAGAAAGAAGAATGTTCTGGCAGAAGGAATAGCCTTAGTTTCTGAATATACCCCATGACTCCAGCAAGGAAAAGGTTAGTATCTTACTGGAGAAAAATATACAAGACCAGGGAAGAGAAAAATATAGAAGTGAACACTAGCCTTTATTGGGTCTTTTCAAAGCTTTCACATTTTCATAGAAACATCAACTCTCAGTTTTATTTACAGTTTATCAGTTTCCATATTGTCTAAGCTACATAATGATACCAAAAGTAAAACTGATTTAGAGATTTGGGTAAAAATAAGCTGTTAAGCATAAGTCTCATTTGGTGGGAGCAGAAATTAAGTGGCTAGAAAAAAATTTCCCAAACATGGCAGGTGAGCTTGCCATGGGACCAGCCAACCTTCATACAGTGGGACTTGAGAATTCTGGTTTGTCCAGCAAGTGTGTTAGGCGAAGGTCAATTAAACCAACATTGACTATAATTATAGTTTGGGGAATAAGATGAGCTCATAGGAGAAAGAGTGAGGGAAGAGAAGAGGGCCAGGGTTAAAACCTTAGGGAGCACCACCAATTAAGGAAAGAGAAAAGACAAACCAGCTAAAGATTTTAAAGAACTGGTTAAAAATAAGCCTTCCCATAGGCCTTTGAATCTGACCTTCCTACTTAGACTCTGAATAACCTTGCAACTTTATTTCACCTAGCTTTTTGAACTTATTTGCGTTGAAGGCTTTTTCAACGATTCTTTAGGTGGTCCTCTGTGGGCAAGGTCCCAGAAGATCCCAGAAGCAGTGAGAAAGAATGTTTGGGAGATCAGCTGGAGGCACTTGTGGAAGTCCAGGAGCAAGCTGACGAGGGTCTCAGTATAGGCAGTGACAGTGGGAATGGAAAAGCGACAGATTCTCTATAGATTTTAGTCGAAGTGCTAGGAGTTGGTCACCGTACGTGAGAAGTAAGGAAGAGAGAGTTGGGAGGACTCTGGTTTCTGTTTGCCTGACCAGGGGAACTTACGATGCGCCTGTATGCAAAGGGACAGGTTGTGAAAGGGAAGACCAGTTCCATTTGGGACATGTGGTCTAAAGGTTCGTAGGTGCGTGTACTTAGAATTCAGACACACACATTTGGAGCTTGGGAGAGAGGGTAAGGTTGAAGAGAACTTTGGAAGTAATTCATAATGAAAATCGTGAAGGATAACATCATCCAGGGATAGTATACGATATGAGAGGTAGAATTCTAATTGAGACAGGAAGGAAGCCTGTCTTAAGAATAGTAGTAATCATTTATGAAGAAGGAGATGGCATCCTACTCCAGTGTTCTTACCTGGACAGCCCCATGGACAGAGGAGCCTGGCGGGCTACAATCTGTGGGGTCACAGAGTCGGACATGACTGAGCGATCGAACAATAGCAATCATTTATTAGGTGTCGTTAGATACTGTTTCAAGTATGTTACAGATACTATGTTATTTCATACTGAAAACCTCAGGAGAGCAGGTGTTGAAATAGTCTCCATTTTATAGCCAAATAAGTTGAGGCTCAAAAGTTAAGCTGTTAGCTCCTGTTCATTCATTTGTAAGCAGCAGTTGAAATGATATCTTTACTAAAGGTCTAGGCTTCTTTTTTTTTTTTTTTAACAAGAAAGAGATGATCAGAGAAGTAGGTTGATGCTGCTTCAACCTAGTGTCAGGCTGGCTTATCGTGGATGTAGTCTGGCATGATTGATTATGCCATTTTCCCCAAGTTGTGATTTCATTGAATGTATAAATATGAGCCTGTGATATCCAGAAAGAAGGAAAAAAAACAGTAATCTTTTTAAAAAGCAAGTGATCATAAATATAGAATAAGACCTTTCGGAAGAGACTGTCCTTGATGTAACAGACTGAATGTAGCATCTTTCAGAAGATGGTGGTGTTCTGCCCGTGAGCTATTGCCGCTTGGACAGGAAAGGGAGGGGTAGATCCTCCTTGCCGGTCGCAGCACTGCAGAGCTCCGGAACAGGAGCTGAGTCAGAGAGGACGCGCAGGCTGCGCTCTAGGCAGTCATGGCCCAGTTCAAGATCTTAGACTGCATGATCAACCACAACTGGAGTTTATTGTGCAATCTCTATTGTGCATGGAGTGGTCAGGTTTGTTGGATATGTGTATATATATTTGCTTTTTAAATTCAAAACTGCTGTAATATATTAAAAAAAAATGCCAGTGAAAATGCTGGCTATGAAATCACTGTCTTCCTTTAACAGTGAAAAAGTAATCTTTAGACTATGACTTTTTCTTGAAATACTTGTTTAGCTTGGTGTATCTCAACTCTCATCATCTGAATTTCTCTAAAAGAGTTAACTCTGATGAGACCTTATTCGGAGAGCTTTCATTGTGGGGGAGGGGAAGTTAGAAGAAATTACTGAAAACAAAACTAGGAAAAATTAAAGCAATAGAATTGAGACATGGTGAATGTTAGACTTTTTAGAGACATTTAATATTATATCTATGAGAAGGTAGGCAAGATTTGGAATGAGTTGCTTTTTAACTAGTTTTTCATTTTTAGTAAAATAATAGCTCTTGATTTATTTCATTATGGGATTAAATGTAAGCTTATTTTTGGATTCTCTTACTAGTCTACTACATAGCCTTTTGAGAAAATAGTTATTCTGTGATAGAGAAACTTTGCCAGGTATTTTTTTTTTTAATGGCAGTTATCATATGCTTTTGAGTTTTCTCCCCTAGAAAGCAAAAGCTGTTGTTTCTCCCTTCAACCTTCAATCAACATTATTATCAAGTACAGTCTGCTTTTGTAATTCATAAATAATATTGTTCATATTTAGCACAATAGCTTCTGTTACAAAATAGAAGCCTTATTGATATCTTCTATTCCAGTGATCAGTGAATCTTATGAATTATGTACCTCGTAGAATTATTCATCACTGTGGATTTCTGTCTTTGTTATTTAAAAAGTTCTTTAGTATTGTTTCAAGTTTATTAATAGAAGCAAAACTAAATTTAAAATATTGAGCAGTGAATGACATGATATGTACCAACCCCCTCCCCCACCCCCACGCACATACACCCTCCTCAGTCCCCCCATAAACATGGCAGTAACGGAAGTTTATGAAGCATGAACTTAGTTCCAAGTGGGACTTTGGGTCTCTGTACCTTTCTTTATGTCCTATTCTTTTTGTTCTGGAATGGTGGGAAGATATTTTCATGGTTTATGTTGGGAGCAATATAGACTAATGTATCAGAGACATTAGAGATGGAGAAGGTCATTTAGTCTATATTCCTTCCAGCAAGAGATTGATCCCTCAATGTACTTTCTAGTTCTTTCCCTAATGGATTTACATTACTGTAAAAATATGGACTTCAAATGGCTACTTAGAGAATAAAAGAAGATAGATACTGCAATTATCTTAGCATGTAAAATTCATAATGTCAGGAGCTAACCAGAGCTGAAACTTTACAATTAAAAAAAAAAAGAGTGTTTACTCGCCAGTTTGCCCCATCACTAAACTTATTGGTCTCATCATCAGAAAACTTTCTAGTTTGAGATCCAGGACCTTGTCAAGACGTCTTCATTGTAATTAATCCTAAATAAATATTTCGGCTGCAAAAGAATCACGGGACAAGTTGATCCAGTAAGTCAGTAACTGAAAGTGTGTTGGCCTGGGCTTTTGCAGGATTGCTGCTGCCACTTACCCTGTGGTTTAGACCTGTTAATAGGCCATTTAGTTGCTAGCATCTCTCAGAAGAAGAGTTTGCAGAACTTAGCATGAAGAGGGCTTCCCCAGTGGTTCAGCTGGTAAAGAATCCTCCTGCAATGCAGGAGACCTGGGTTTGATCCCTGGGTTGGGAAGATCCCCTGGAAAAGGACATGACAACCCACTCCAGTATTCCTGCCTGGAGAATCCCCATGGTCAGAGGAGCCTGGTGGGGTACAGTCCATGGGGTCGCAAAGAGTCAGACGTGACTGAGCAAGTAAGCACAGCATAGCATCAAGTAAACTGGCATGTGACCACTGCTGTGGCTTTTATATCACCGCTTAGAGTTTTTGGTGGAAGTCGCCAGCTCGATGCTTTGGGGTCTAGACAGTTTCCATAAAAGGGTAAAGAGAGCTGGGGAGAGTCAAGTAGAGGACACCTGGGCCTGGAGGAGCCTGTGGCTAACTGGGGATTCAGCTTCAGGAGATGCACACCTTGTTGGACCTATTGTTGTCCCATTATTGAGTTTTCAAGAGAAACTAAAAATTTGTATTTTTGTGCGCAATTCATGCTAATTTAAAAAATGTTGACGGATTCAGTTTTTCAAAACACTGAGATCTATGCAAAACACATCTGTGGCCAATGTGGCTCTCAGCTTTCTATATGTAACTTCTGACTTATAGAAGGACTTAGGGCAATGGCTGGGTTTATTTGCGTTTTATTATGAAGCTAAGCGGCCCAGGGATGCTGCTGAACACCTTTCGAAGCTTAGGGTGTTGGTAGGCAGTATGGGGGAGGAGAGGAGTGAATGAAAAGGCAGGATGAGGGAGGAGCTGGTTCTGTGTGACTCTGGCATCACTCATTCACCTCTGCTCCCTTTTCTAATAGTACCTGCATCACAGAGTGTTGTGACGATTAAATGAGGTAACCTGGGTGCAGTATTTCACACAGTGCGTGGGTAACCACTCAGTACATACTTGCTATCATTAATATATTCTGGCTTGATACAGTGTACCTAGAGGTGATGCTCTGGGAGATTTATNTGTGCTCCCAGGAAGCTTGTAAGAAATTTTCAGACTTTTAGGGGCCCACCCAGGCTTAAGAATTTCATTTTAATAAGGCCCTCCAGTGATTCTTCTGCATTTTCAAGCTCCACCTGGAAAGATTTAAAGCTGTTATTATTATTATTAATTTTTGACCGCACTGGATCTTCCTTGCTGCGTGGGTTTTGTCCAGTTGCAGCGAGTGGCCTTCTCGACCTGTCTCTTATACACATCTAGTCACGTCGGGCTCTTCGCTGCTGCTGCTAAGTCGCTTCAGTTGTGTGCGACTCTGTGCAACCCCATAGATGGCAGCCCACCAGGCTCCCCCATCCCTGGGATTCTCCAGGGTTGCCATTTCCTTCTCCAATGCATGAAAGTGAAAAGTGAAAGTGAAGTCACTCAGTCATGTCCGACTCTTCGCGACCCCATGGACTGTAGCCAACTCTTTGCAATCCCATGAATCACAGCACGCCAGGCCTCCCTGTCTGATCACCAACTCCTGGAGTTCACTCATACTCAACGTCCATCGAGTCCGTGATGCCATCCAGCCATCTCATCCTCTGTCGTCCACTTCTCCTCCTGCCCCCAGTCACTCCCAGCATCAAAGTCTTTTCCAATGAGTCAACTCTTCGCGTGAGGTGGCCAAAGTACTGGAGTTTCAGCTTTAGCATCATTCCTTTCAAAGAAATTCCAGGGTTGATCTCCTTCAGAATNTTTCTCATTTCCACTGTATAATCATAAGGGATTTGATTTAGGCCATACCTGAATGGTCTAGTGGTTTTCCCTATTTTCTTCAATTTAAGTCTGAATTTGGCAATAAGGAGTTTATGATCTGAGCCACAGTCAGATGTCCTTGCAAACGAACAGAGATCATTCTCTTGTTTTTGAGATTGCATCCAAGTACTGCATTTGAGACTCTTTTGTTGACCACGATGGCTACTCCATTTCTTCTAAGGGATTCCTAGTAGATATAATGGTCATCTGAGTTAAATTCACCCATTCCAGTCCATTTTAGTTTGCTGATTCCTAGAGTGTCAATGTTCACTCTTGCCATCTCNTGTTTTTGAGATTGCATCCAAGTACTGCATTTGAGACTCTTTTGTTGACCACGATGGCTACTCCATTTCTTCTAAGGGATTCCTAGTAGATATAATGGTCATCTGAGTTAAATTCACCCATTCCAGTCCATTTTAGTTTGCTGATTCCTAGAGTGTCAATGTTCACTCTTGCCATCTCTTGCTTGACCACTTCCAATTTGCCTTGATTTATGGACCTCACATTCCAGGTTCCTATGCAATATTGCTCTTTACAGCATCAGACCTTGCTTCTATCACCAGTCACATCCACAACTGGGTATTGTTTTTGCTTTGGCTCCATTCCTTCATTCTTTCTGGAGTTATTTCTCCACTGATCTCCAGTAGCATATTGGGCACCTACTGACCTGGGGAGTTGTCTCAGTTTAGCCATACTGTTATCTCTATGTGTGCATGTGCACTAAGTCACTTTAGTCGTGTCTGACTCTTTGCAAAACGGCCCACAGGCTCGTCTGTCCATGGGATTCTCCAGGCAAGAATACTGGAGTGGGTTGCTGTGCCTTTCTCTAGAGTATCTTCCCAACCCAGCAACTGAACCCTCATCTCTTATGTCTACCTTCATGGACAGGCAGGTTATTTACCACTATCACCACATGGGAAGCCCAGTTACCACTATGGTATTGTAAAAATTCAAAGAAATATTGAAAGTATTTTTCCTCACTTGTTTCTGTCTGGGAAAATCTTCATGAAGAACTTAAGTATCAGAGCCATGCTTAAGTGATAGAGAATTATGTCATAGAAGTTAATTATTAGAATCAATGGAACTGAGATATCTGATATAATTCCCTTTGTTTAACAGATAAAATATTCAAATCTGGAGAAGCTAAATGCTTTTTCTAAGTACACACGGGGAATCAGTGGGAGACTGTTAAACTTGAGGGTGGGAGTCTCTGAAACTGTACTCCTGCTGGGCATCCCACATCCACCACTTGGTGACTGTGTAATCATAGTTTTTCCCTTCATTAATCTTTTTTGGGTTTTATTTCAACTTCTTCCTTTGTCAAACAGACATAATAATAGTAAAGTGGAAGCCCTCTTATTTAGCATTACAAAGACAAGTGTATCAAAATGTAAGCAGTGATGTGTTAAGAAATACACACTAAATTGTTTATTTTTAATCTAAAGCATATATATTTACCCACCTTTCATGTATAGTCAAGGTCTTTTGAGTTTTTTTGACTGGTCTAATAATTAATTGACCAAGACAGATTAACAAGAGAAAAAGACTAATTTAATTCATAGACACAGAGCTCTCACTGAAATAGGACCCCTGAAGTGACCAAAGTAGGCTGTTTGTATATTATTTTTATATAAAGAAAAAAAGTATTTGTGAAAGAGGATTGTGCTTGGGGAAGCAGACTAATGAAAAAGTAATAAAGCCTGTTTATATAGCTTTCTTAGCCTTGAATTCCCTAACTTTGTTGATAAGAAATCTCTCGATCCCCCTGGTATAGGAAGCACACTTTCACATGGAAGATTTATTTCCTGCTTTCAGGGGAAATGTGGGGGGCAAGAGTGTTTTCTGTATATCTCTTTTTACCAACTGCTTCTCAAGTAACTTTAATTCTAAATAATCTCTATGCCATTGAGGTATGTGTTGGAGCAGCCTGCCCTTGGCCTTAACACAGGAAATTGATAAATCCTTGTATGTAGATATCATTCTTTCTTCTCTACATTTTTTTTCCACATTGATATTCAAAATTAGCTTTGGAAGAAAAAAACAAAATTAACTTTGATTCTCTGTTAAGTTATATTAATAAAAATTACTAGTCAGTTACATTATATATCCAGTGTTAGTTACAAGAGTGAAGACTGGTGATTAATTCTAGAATCATGCTAAATACAGTCCCTGTAATATAATCAAATGTTTTTATTTTTTAAGAGTTAGTCTATAATTTTCTCACAACTAAGATGCATATCGTTTGAGTCACATACTGTATGCCACTGATTCTAATCTGCACATTTGCCCACATTTTAATATCTTGAAGATCTGAATGTTCTCTTACTGCCCATGGCATCTCATAATTACTGTGGACCCTGTGGCAATCATAACATACAATGCTGCTGCACATTTACACTCCTTAAACGTATCAACATCAAAATTCAGAAGTGACAGCAACTTGGAGAGAATCACAGAATCAATAGATCAGTCATTTGAGGAATCACAAGTGATCTCAGTAGCCCAGAGCACCATACAACGGTATGGAAAATTACAAGCACCAACAACTCTGACCTGAAGTAATTCAAAAGAATTTGAAGTTTTAGGAACAATATTCAATTTCTTTCACTTATATTTTTGTTTTTTGCATAGTCACAAGAAGGTTGTATGGTCAAAACTACAGTGTGAAGTGTACAAGCACCAATTATGTCCAACTCTGTGCAACCCCACAGACTGTGGCCCACCAGGCTCCTCTGTCCATGGGATTCTCCAGGCAAAGATACTGGAGTGGGTTGCCATTCCCCTCTCAAGGGGGTCTTCCTGACCGAGGGACTGAACCCAGGTCTCTTGCATTGCAGGCAGATTCTTTACCATCAGAGCCTATATGTTGAACAAATATAAAGAACTGTCATTGATATTATATAAAGTTAAAATGATCCTGACTGTAGTGCAATAACTAGTACCAGAGTAGCATTCCTATCATAAGCAAGTGTAGTAATGGGTCAGATAGAAGAGACATCTGGGTTTCAGCACTGGATCACAAGCAGTTCAAGTCTGTGCTCCCTGAAAAAGGAACTCACAATGTGAGTCTCATTCATGATAATCCAGGTGTCTGACTGGGGAGAAGTTAGGGGTTTTGTTGATTTTATTTTGCCCTCACCCAGAAGCATGCAGGGGTCTTTGTTCCCCAACCAGGGATCAAACCTGGGAGCATGGTATACTAACCACCAGACCACCAGGGAAATCTTGGGACAACTTCCTGACTGCAGTGTGGTGAGCTGGAGTCCAAGTGGCAATCCATCTGTGCTTAGGAAGCAGAGATCAGAGTTGGAACAGCTGGAATCTATAGGGCCAGGACCCCAGTAGGAGAAGATATACACAGTAGGGACTTTAAATGTCAGACAGAAGATTCCTCATATACTGCATGACCAAAGGCTGTGCTGTGCACAGTCAAACTGATATCAACTGAAGGCTTCCAGAAAGCAGCTGCAAACCTGGAAAAGAGATAATAGTGGTCAAGCAGTGCTTGTTAAAATTTCACTAGCACTTTGGATATCCTCCAGGACAACAAAATACTGCCTTTTAGAAATAAGACGTATGCCTTTTTTTCCATACCTACCCAAATAAAACCTAAAACCATACCCTGACAAGATCTCCTGGAAGACAAAGTGCAGAAATTGAGTCTCATTAAGTGAGAGGCTGGAAAACCCCTCCAAATCTTTCCAAACATCTATCCTAACAAAGCAGATTACTAAGGCCAAGATTATAAAGTGCAAGGAGACCAGCCAGTAATTGAACTGCCCACTAAAATAAAATCAACAATTTCCAGAATCTCTACAATGTGCCATCAAAGATGATTACTGAATAACCAAATCCATAAAGAAACAAGAAAACATGAGTCATATTCAGTAAAAAAAAAAAAAAAAAAAAAAGCTGCCAAAAAAATTCATCCCGCAGATTACTCATGTGTTGGATTTAACAAAGACTTTAAAGCAGCAACTGTAAATATATTCAAAGAGCTAAATAAAAGTTGTTTTAAAAGTAAAAGAAAGTATGGTTAGCCATAAGTAAGTAGATAGGAAATCTCAGAAGAGAAATAAAAATTGTAAATATAAATTGTACAACTTCAAGTAAAACGACTAAAATGAGAGAATGGAGGTTAACAGTATCTTAGAACTGGCATGAGAAAGAATTAGTGACAGTGAAGATATACAAAAAGCAAGAATTCAACCTGAAAAACAGAGAGAAAATATTGAAGAAAAATATACAGAGCCTCAAGAGGTCTTAATTATTGCAATTGGAAAGTGATAGATGACAGATACAGACAGAAGAAAAGAAGGATGTGGGGGAAGGAGTGAGGAAGGGCATGATTTGAAAAGAGAAATGGAGACACAGATTGATCTCTATTTACAGACCATATGAGTTTCTCTACATAAAATTTCAAAGGAATCTACAAAATTTTTTGAAATTGATTAATGAATTTATTAATAGCTAGCAAAAGTTTAACATATAAAAATCAATTACATGTGTATACCCCAGCAAAAAAAAATGGAAAATTGAATTAATCGAATAAATTTAATTTGAAAAGCACACATTCTCTGTACTAAAAACTGCACAGCATTATAGAGAGCCATTGCAGCAGACTAATTGGAGAGAAATATACAGTATTACAAGTTCAAGTTCATAAACGAGAAGGCTTGATATGGTGCACATTCTCCTCAAATTTGAATTACAGAGTCAAGCAGTTTTACTTAAAAGTCATAGTAGTAGACATTAGTAAGCTCATTCTAAAACTGATATACAGTTAAAAGGACCTAGAGTAATGAAAACAATTTCAAAATCAAAGAACAAACTAGAATAATCACACCATCTCATTTTAAGACTTCCTAAAAGTCACAATAGTCAAGACAATGTGATAATGATATAATGGTAGACAAACATATCGTGAAAACAAAATAGAGTCCAAAACCTATATACATATGTGTGGCCAACAGATTTTTCACGAAAGCCAAAATGTCATGAAACAGAGAAACATATTCACTTCATCAAGAGATGCTGAAACCACTAGATAGCTGTATGAAGAAAAAAAAAAAAAGAATCTTAACTCTGCTGCTGCTGCTGCTAAGTCGCTTCAGTCGTGTCAGACTCTGTGCCACCCCATAGACGGCAGCCCACCAGGCTCCCCCGTCCCTGGGATTCTCCAGGCAAGAACACTGGAGTGGGTTGCCATTGCCTTCTCCAGTGCATGAAAGTGAAAAGTGAAAGTGAAGTCGCCCAGTCATGTCCCACTCTAGCGACCCCATGGACTGCAGCCCACTAGGCTCCTCTGTCCATGGGATTTTCCAGGCAAAAGTACTGGAGTAGGGTGCCATTGCCTTTTCTGTGACCCCTAACTCACAACATAAATAAAATTAATTTGATAAAATTCATTCTTAAATTTAAAAGTAAAAACAATAAAATTCATAGAGGAAAATATAGGAGAAAATCTTTGTAAATTTGATATAGGCAAAGATTTAGTAAACCAAATACAAGTAATGATTGACACGTTGGACTTCACCAAAATTAAAAATTCTGACAGAGGTGGATCAGAGTAAGGCAAAGGCAGCCAAATCATGCATGTTCAGCGTCAATTTCTGTCTTTTTTTAAAGTTTGATATTTTGCTCATCATGAGCTTTCTATATTAAGTTTAATTTTTTAAATATTGGATTAAATTTCTTTTTATCTTGAGGACTTAGTTTCCATCATCCCTTTAACTTCTGTGCCTGAGACAAATGGCTTGTTCTCACCCTTGTCCAGGCCTTGATCCCATTCTTCCTACATCCTGAACTCTATATCCTCAAGTCACTGGGACCCACAGGCTGGCCTTCAGTTTTCCCTTCCCGTTATGTAGTCAGAACCCCCTTTCCAGTTCATGACCTGGGGCAGATATAGAAAGCATCTCAGCTGCTATTCTTCTCCTGGGCTCACTCTCCATTTCTCCTCTTCCAATGGGTGAGAATCATTTTTTATATGTTTTGAATAGTTTTCTACTAGCTTAAGAAGGGAAGGTAATTCTGGTCCTGAGCTCCATTATACCTGAAGCAGAAGTACTTGCAAGAGTTTTGAAATGCATTTTTATACCTAGTGTTTGTACACTTTAGTGACTATGGCAAGCTTCTCAATATACCTCAGTTTATACTGGTTTAGAAGAGAGGGTTATCCAAAAAATGTTAAGTATTACTAATCTTTAATTTATATTAACATTTTACAGGTGGCCTAGTGACCATTAATTTTTATAATGTTGCCTTTCATTAAGCCTAAAAATATTTGGTAATTACTTGCAAGAATGCTGTGGAAGGTACACCGAACTTAAGTTATAGACAACGTCGGAGTATGTGACATATGACTGTGTGTAACAGGATCCATGATGAAAGAACCAGAAGTTTCCGGATTCCTTGAATGACAATAAGCACAAGCATGGGGGGCTGCGACGGCGTACCACAAGCGCAAGTGGCTGCGACGGCCCAAAAGTGCAGCCAAGAGGAGCTACCCCACGTTCGAGGTCAGGGGCAGAAGCTGGGAGGACCCCATGCCCAAGGAGCAGCGGCCAAGAGGCACTACCCCACGTCCAGAGTGCCAGGTTGCGACGGTACAGGAAAGGCCGAGAGGTGCTATGCCACGTCTGAGGTCAGGGCAGAAGCCGGGAGGACCCCATGCCCAAGGAGCAGCGGCCAAGAGGCACTACCCCACGTCCAGAGTGCCAGCAGCTGAGAGTAGCAACCCCACGTCCAAGGAGCAGTGGCTGCGCGGGCGCAAGAGGGCCTGGAGGAACTACTCCATGTTCAAGGTCAGGAGGGGTGGTGGTGAGGAGATACCCCTCATTCAAAGTAAGGAGCAGTGGCTGCACTTTGCTGCAGCAGCCGTGAGGAAATACCCCACGTTCAAGGTAAGAGAAACCCAAGCAAGACAGTAGGTGTTGCAAGAGGGCATCAGAGGGCAGACACACTGAAACCATACTCACAGAAAACTAGTCAATCTAATCACACTAGGGCCACAGCCTTGTCTAACTCAATGAAACTAAGCCATGCCCACGGGGCAACCCAAGACAGGTGGGTCGTGGTGAAGAGGTCTGACAGAATGTGATCCACTGGAGAGGAAATGGAAAACAACTTCAGTATTCTTGCCTTGAGAAGCCTATGAACAGAATGAAAAGGCAAAATGATAGGACACTGAAAGAGGAACTCCCCAGGTCAGTAGGTAGTAGCCGAATATCCTACTGGAAATCAGTGGACAAAAACTCCAGAAAGAATGAAGGGATGGAGCCAAAGCAAAAACAATACCCAGTTGTGGATGTGACTGGTGATAGAAGCAAGGTCCAATGCTGTAAAGAGCGATATTGCATAGGAAATTGGAATGTTAGGTCCATGAATCAAGGCAAATTGGAAGTGGTCAAACAGGAGATGGCAAGAGTGAACACTGACATTCTAGGAATCAGCAAATTAAAATGGACTGCAATGGGTGAATTTAACTCAGATGACCGTCATATCTACTACTGCGGGCAGGAATCCCTCAGAAGAAATGGAGTAGCCATCATGGTCAAAAAAGAGTCCAAAATGCAGTACTTGGATGCAATCACAAAAATGACAGAATGATCTCTGTTCGTTTCCAAGGTAAAACGTTCAGTATCACAGTACTCCAAGTCTATGCCCCAACCAGTAACATTGAAGAAGCTGAAGTTGAACAGTTCTATGAAGACCTACAAGACCTTTTAGAACTAACACCCAAAAAAAGATGTCCTTTTCATTGTAGGGGACTGGAATGCAAAAGTTGGAAGTAAAAAACCACCTGGAGTAACAGGTAAATTTGTCCTTAGAATACAGAATGAANAAATGCAGTACTTGGATGCAATCACAAAAATGACAGAATGATCTCTGTTCGTTTCCAAGGTAAAACGTTCAGTATCACAGTACTCCAAGTCTATGCCCCAACCAGTAACATTGAAGAAGCTGAAGTTGAACAGTTCTATGAAGACCTACAAGACCTTTTAGAACTAACACCCAAAAAAAGATGTCCTTTTCATTGTAGGGGACTGGAATGCAAAAGTTGGAAGTAAAAAACCACCTGGAGTAACAGGTAAATTTGTCCTTAGAATACAGAATGAAGCAAGGCAAAGGCTAATAAAGTTTTGCCAAGGGAACACACTGGTCACAGCAAACACTCTCTTCCAACAACACAAGACTCTACACATGGATGTCACCAGATGGTCAACACCAAAATCAGATTGATTATATTCTTTGCAGCCAGTGATGGAGAAGCTCTATACAGTCAGCAAAAACAAGACCAGGAGCTGACTGTGGCTCAGATTATAAGCTCCTTATTGTCAAATTCAGACTTAAATTGAAGAAACTAGGGAAAACCACTGGACCATTCAGGTATGACCTAAATCAAGTCCCTTATGATTATACAGTGGAAGTTAAAATACATTTAAGGGCCTAGATCTGATAGATAGAGTGCCTGAGGAACTATGGATGGAGGTTCATGACATTGTACAGGAGACAGGGNCGTTTCTTTCTCCAGGGAATCTTCCCGACCCAGGGATCGAACCCGGGTCTCCCAGATTGGAGGCAGACGCTTTAACCTCTGAGTCTCCAGGGAAGCCCTCAAATGGTAAAGAATCCACCTGCAACGTGGGAGATGTGGATTTGGTCTCTGGTTGGGCTTCCCTTGTGGCTCAGACGGTAAAGCGTCTGCCTACAATACAGGAGACCCAGGTTTGATCCCTGGGTCAGGAAGTTCCCCTGGAAAAGGAAATGGCAGCCCAGTTCAGTACTCTTGCCTGGAAAATCCTGTGGATGGAGGAGCCCGGTAGGCTACAATCCATGGGGTCACAAAGAGCTGGACACGACTGAGCGACTTCACTTCACTTGGGAAGATCCCCTGGAAGAGGGTGTGGCAACCCACTCCAGTATCTTACCTAGAGAATCCCCATGGACAAAGGAGCATGGTGGGCTACAGTCCATGGGGTTGAAAAAAGAGTCACTCACAACTGAGCAACTAAGCATGTTTGAGTAACCAAAGCAAATTAGTCTCCTTTAAGCAACTTTTATATTCCAAATGTTCTTAGGAACTGCGTATTAAATATTTTCTGCATTAACTCTATCTACTTGAATGTAAAGATTTTTAATAATAGAAGGAACAAGGACTTTTCTGGGGGTGAAGTGGTTAAGACTTCACCTTTCAGTGCAGGGGTTTGCGGGTTCAATCCCTGGTCAGGGAGCAAAGATCCCACATGGTTCCTCCCCCAAAAACCAGAACATAAACATTAGAAGTAATATTGTAACAAGTTCAATAAAGGCTTTAAAAATGGTCCACATTAAAAAAAAAATCTTAAAATATAAAGATCCACGGAGAATGGGATTGCCTTTTTAGCCTGGCTAAAATGGATGTAGGGTAAGCAATTTTCCAAAGATAAAGTTATTTTATAGGCAGACTCTTGTTTCTTCTTATGGAAATTATAATTATTTAATTAAATTTGAATTAATACAATAGCAGCAACAATCACAAGAATATCAATATCACTAACAAAGATCTGGAAATTGATTTAGGAGATGGTCCAACCAGCTGCTATTTAAAGAAATGCCCTGTGGCATCCAACTGAACCATAAACTGCTTGCACTATAGCCAAAGCAAAGGAATGTAAAGGAGCGTAAAAAGCCCTTTAATAGAAAATTTTCTTTGGGCTGTTCAGGTTGATCTGAAATGGTTCTTATTTCTGCCTTATAAATTTTCAGTAAAATTTAAGATAGATTGGATTTGTATTTTTATGAGTGCTGTATGTACTTTATAATACTTTAAGCTTCTTATATAATATCCAGCTGGTTTAATTATGCTTATTTTAAAATTGTGACTGCACTTGGAAATGATTTTAGAGATTTCTAATTGCTATATATTTACTTTCCGGATGTGTTGTTGAATCATTTCTGTGTTTTAGCCAATTAACCATTCTTTTCTATGTAAAAATATTATCTATTTGAGTGATTCATTTTATAATGTAGTTTCCAGAAAAAAACATTATGTTGAAAGGCAATTGTATTTATGGGACATAAATTATGGAGTGATTAAAATAATTTATTGCCTTCCCAATGGCTTTCTCCCTGGGTTCTTTTATATAGTAAGCTCCACTAGGGCCTGTAAAATATGTTCAAAATACTTCTTGGTATTTAATCATTATTTTTCATGAACAAATTATAAAACAAGGACCTCCTGCATTTGGAATGTTTTTACTTAGCTGGGTTTTTGAAATAAACAAGACACAGTTGGGTTCGACTAGAAACAGTGGTGCATCTGAAAGGCTGTAAGCAGACAGTACATTACCACATTAGAAGTCTGGAGCAGAGCCGAGTTGCTCCATTTCCAAGGCCGGTCTTCCCCTGGGGGATCATGGATGCAGTTAGCAGTTAGTGAGCGTCACGTCATCTGCCTTGGCTGGACATAGCAACTCAAAACTGGACCTGCCCTGGTGTCTGGTGTCCTGAAGTTAGGGTGTATCTCAGTGCTCAGATTATTTTGAGCATGAGCCAGTTTTCTTGGGGAGCTTGTCTCCTCTCTGCCATCTGGGGTCTGCTTCCCCCAGTTGTCACCTCTGGGTCCCTGTGCACTTTAAGTTCCCTTTCCAGTTCAGAAATTTTGCTTTGGTTTCTGTTACTGTGTTTTAAGACATTGCTGTCACCCCTCATTTTGTCTGAGAACTGTGTTCTGAACAGCAACAATGTGTTTTTTTGCAATTCAGTCTCAAGTTGAGACATACCTGTGTATTCTTTTCTTTTTTTTTAAATTAGTTTATTTGGCTGCCCTGGGTCTTAATTGTGGCAGGTGGGATCTTTAAGATGTAGCACATGGGATCCTTAGTTGTGGCAGCTGGAATCTAGTTCCCTGACCAGAGATCTAACCTGAGCCCCCTGTATTGGGAGCATGGAATCTTAGCCACTGGACCACCTGGGAAGTCCCTTCTGTGTTATTTATATTATAGGTCTTTAAGAATTGGATGTTACCTGCAAAGGTATTTAGTTTCACTGCAAATGAAAGAAACAAAAAATTAAAACAATAAGAATCAGTTTTCATCTTAGCTTATTAGCAAAGAATGACTGCCCAGTGTTGGCAAGTATATGGATATAGTAGTTTGATATACTGTCAGTAGTAGGTGTATGACTTGGTCCCTATTTTATAGATGGCCCTTTGACACTTTGAATATAAAACCATAAAACAGCATAATGATGTTATAGCAACTTCATTCTTTGGAATTTATCCCAATGACCTATTCCTGGTTTTGTATAGAAATTGGTCCACAGGTGGTTGTAGTAGCAGTAGTAATAAGCAATAATAATAGTAGTAGTATAAAAAGGCTTAATAAATTGTGCATTCCAAATAGCAACAAGAAAAGTGAATAAATGAAGTTTTATTTATCCATATGGTGAAATACCATGCAGTCTTTAAAAATAATGTATAGATATATGTTATATTGGGCTTCTCAGGTAGCACTGGTGGTAAAGAATCCGCCTGCCAATGCAGGAGATGCCAGAGATGCAGGTTTGATCCCTGGGTCAAGAAGGCCCCCTGGAGCAGGAAGTGGCAACCCATTCCAGTATTCCTGCCTGGAAAATTCCACGGAAGAGGAGACTGGTGGGCTATAGTCCACAGTGTTGCAAAGACTCAGACACAATTTAGTATGCACACACATACTATATTAACTCAGAGAGACATTCATAACATACTAAGTAAAAATAAGATTAGAAGAACATTTTTCTTGTGTGTGTTTGTATATATTTTCATATGAAAAGGTCTAATATATATATATATATGTATGTATAATATATCCCAAACTACTGGCGTCAGTTTTCTCTAGAGGGGTAATGGTATGTAAGTTAAGTTATTACTGTTTTTTTTTTGCTTAACTTTATTTTCTAATTTGTCTTGAATGAATATATGCATCTGATGAATATCACTTATAATGAAAAAAGCAAAGAGTGCCTGATCCAGAAGCTGGTATCTGTGAATTGCTAAACCTATCTGTTCATGATATAATACAGTGAGGAAGTTCCAAAATCAGGAGATTGGAAACTTAGGTTCTAGCCTAAACTGTGTCACTGATTAGCCATGAGACTATCAGCAAGTCTCTCTGGGTCTCTATTTTTGTGTTTAGTAAATTTAAGTTGGTTGACCTACCTCTCTGATCTTTAAACTCCTTAACAGACTGTTCAGGTTTCTGAGGAACTAGCAAAAGAGAGCAGATTTCTGTACAAACTCTCCTGCCCCTGTCCCCAGACAGAGCAGCCCTATATATTTGATATTTTGTGTATAGAGCTTCTATTTGAAGCTTTCTTTCAACAAAAGGTAAAGAAAAGGTGAGGGAAGAGAGTCCTCTTTAGAAGATGTAGTTTTATGTGACTCCCTTTAAGGTTTACACTTCTTCCCATTGCAAGTTTCTTGTAGGACAGAGCTTACCTTATATATCAGGATGTCCTTGTTCTCCTGGAAATAGCAGACTATGATGATCTACATTCTTTGAGAGCTAATGAGTAAAAGACTAATTCACATGATATGGGGTGGCTTCATCCTAGAGAGACCTATATTTTTACACATTTTGGAAACCATTTCAACATCTTTTATGAATTATTTTCCCATTTGCTCCTGATCCATTGGAGTAATACTCTCTGCCCAGTCTATGCTACTTCAGTTGGACCCTAATGAATAGTTCGGGTCACCCATCAGCGTGTAACTTTTGGCAAGTTGCTCAACCTCTTAGAGACTCAGTGCTTAATAAAATGGTGAATGGCTAAGTTAGGTTATATTATCTCCATGTTTTCTTCCAGCTATATACAAGTCTGTGAAATTTTTCCATAGTTCAGGCTGAGGAAATTGAAGCAACTGTTAACACAGGTTGCCAGCATAGTATCTTTGATCATCTAAAATCAGCGTAGATTCAGAAAGCGTTTTTGTGTGGACTTTTAGCAAGATGAATCTCTGGCACTCTAGGTCATTATAGTGCTTCAAGCAAAATAGGGAAATCACATGATATGAGTCTGGCTTTCTGTACCCATATCTTCACTAGCTCTATACGCGGTCTGTATCACTGTTTGCTCAGAGGGGGCTGCAGTATTTCATTAGTAGCTAAGATGAACTGAAATTTAAGCTTGCTTCTTAATTCGGAGATTCCTGTCTGCCCAAAGGATAGGGAGGTGATTGTTTTTCCCCTAAAAATATAGTCTGTTCTCTGATTCAGAGTAAACAAAATTTTATTCATATCAGAAGAAAAGCAGCTTCTGAAAATAACCCTATTATCTGGTCATAGAGACTCTTTACAAGAAAATATGTGTAAAAATAGACATCTATATTTGAGCTGCTGTCTGTTTCACTCTCTGTCTATTTGATAAGAAATAGAGCTATATGCCCTTACTGTCTCTAATGAGAAAAATGGGGAAGTATTTAAACAGGAGCAATTCCCCATCAGAGTTTTAAAGCAATCGTTTTGTTNGGTCATAGAGACTCTTTACAAGAAAATATGTGTAAAAATAGACATCTATATTTGAGCTGCTGTCTGTTTCACTCTCTGTCTATTTGATAAGAAATAGAGCTATATGCCCTTACTGTCTCTAATGAGAAAAATGGGGAAGTATTTAAACAGGAGCAATTCCCCATCAGAGTTTTAAAGCAATCGTTTTGTTTTTCATTGTCCTTGTTTTATGTCAACTTTTCTTGTTTAATTCATGTAGATTTCATCTTTCTTTTTTTTTGAGTCCTATTTTTTGTATTTTTTGTCAGAATTTGTGATGGGCACTGAATTAAGACATTATTCTCCTATGTCCCCAGGAAACTACTCTAAGATTGAAATATAGATGTATGCTGCTAAGTCGCTTTAGTCATGTCTGACTCTGTGCGACCCCATAGATGGCAGCCCACAAGGCTCCCCCATGCCCGGGATCCTCCAGGCAAGAACACTGGAGTGGGTTGCCATTTCCCTCTCCAATGCGTGAAAGTGAAAAGTGAAAGTGAAGTCGCTCAGTTGTGTCCGACTCGTAGTGACCCCATGGACTGCAGCCTTCCAGGCTCCTCCATCCATGGGATTTTCCAGGCAAGAGTACCGGAGTGGGGTGCCATTGCCTTCTCCAATAGATGTATAAACAAGTAATTATAAGATGGTAGGGCACACCCTTCGCTACAGGGGCTCTATGAGATACAGGCCCTGGGAGACTGCCTCCGAGTATTGCAAGGCACTGGTTGCTGATTTATCCTGTGCGGCACTTTGTTACCAAGAAAAAAGTGGATTATTCCATTAACACAGACAAAATGTTCAAAACGCAGCTTGTGTGATACACAGCGATGCACAGCAATGCAGGCTGATGTGAAGTTACCATTCACATGGGTTCCTTATAAAAATTGATGAATTGTCTAAAAAAAAAGGACCCTGGCCCCTTATTCCAAACTTCTGGTGTATGAGAGAGAGAGACTAAAAAACACTCTCTCACACTGTGACATTTTAACCTTACTTTCCAACTCAGTATTATATTTTGGGCATTTTCCCATATCATTAATTTTTTTTTCATATTTCAGCTGTATCATTATTTATATAACTCTTCCTTTTTTTTGCTGTTGTTGGACTTTGAAATAATTTCTGAGTTGAGTTTATTATACCTTAGGCTGAACATTTTGTAAAATGAATCTTCACCCTCTTATTATTTCATTAGTTATTAGGTTAAAAAGTATAAAATTTAAGTCTCTTGATAAATGTTGTCAAGAAGGTTTACAGAAAGATCGTACTCCCAGTAGAAGGGTATGAGGATTCTCATGGTTTTTCCTGATTGAGTTTAGAATAATATCTTTTCTTCAGTGTCCTTTCCTGCTAGTAGAGAATATTGTTAATGAGAGACTTAACTAAACTTTAGGTTAGTAAAGTAATTCCTTCAGAAGTCCTTTGCAGAAAAATATTTTGGAAATTTAATACCTTTCCTTCATAATTTGAAAATCTTTTGGCATGGAATGAGATTTTAGGCTTAGTAATTTAGGAAGACTTCTATCAGTATGGTATTAAATTTGAAAAAGAAGGGTTTTTTTTGTTGTTGTTCTAAATGGCCATTCTGTCCTTCCACTTTTGTGATTAGCAAATACCTTTCTGGTGAGTTAGCAGCAAATGAGAAAAATAGATAAAATTATACCCTCTGATTCTGGTAGACATGCTTAGAAATAGATTATAAATGTTCTGTATAGCTAGGTAGGCTTTGAGAGCAGGGGCGAGGTGCTTATACTATTGTAAATTGTATGAGGCTGTAGATATCTATAGTGATATAATGCTCAGTTATTATTTTGGGTGTGTACTGAATGTGGTTGACCAGCACTGTACTTATTATTTCTTTGTATTATATAATTGGCTCTTTTCTTGCTTGTAGAGTTTCATATTTATTAAAATATAGGCAAGGAAAAAGCAATTAAGCAGAAACATTAAATATTAATATAGTGCCACTACATAGTTTTTTGGGCAAGTACTTGAGCAGCTAAAATCACATTTTTAGATTTTTTTTTATCATTTTAGACATGTATTTCATTTAGTCATTCTATTCTATACTCGTTTTACAAAGGAAAGAGAAAAAGGTATATGTAAAGCAGATTTAAATAGTTTTCACCAACCAAATAGCAGTCGTCATTTGTTACAGACTCGTTTCTAATGTTTAGAAGATGTTCAGCAATCAAACTGATAAACTTCTGGACGTTTTGTTTTTGATAGGAACTTAGTTTGGAATTGTTGTTTCTAGAAAAATTTATCTTAGGCTTCATTAAAAAAAATGCTTGAGGTATACAGTAGGTCATTCTTCTGTACCAGTTCTCCTATGTGGATTTAAATCTGCCATGTAATGTAAAGAGAGTAATGTGTTGAAATAAATAGTTAAGTTAGTTTAGTGTGTGCTTAGTTTTATTTGCTAATCAGTGGACTGATTAATTTTTTTTTTTAAATAAAATATTGTTTCAGTTTAGTTCAGTTGCTCAGTCGTGTCCGATTCTTTGCGACCCCATGAGTCGCAGCACGCCAGGCCTCCCTGTCCATCACCAACTCCCGGAGGTCACTCAGACTCATGTCCATCGAGTCGGTGATGCCTTCCAGCCATCTCAGCCTCAGTCGTCCCCTTCTCCTCCTGCCCCCAATCCCTCCCAGCATCAGAGTCTTTTCCAGTGAGTCAACTCTTCACATGAAGTGGCCAAAGTACTGGAGTTTCAGCTTTAGCATCATTCTTTCCAAGAAATCCCAGGGCTGATCTCCTTCAGAATGGACTGGTTGGATCTCCTTGCAGTCCAAGGGACTCTCCAGAGTCTTCTCCCAACACCACAGTTCAAAAGTATCAATTCTTCAGTGCTCAGCCTTCTTCACAGTCCAACTCTCACATCCATACATGACCACTGGAAAAACCATAGCCTTGACTAGACGAATGTTAGTCGGCAAAGTAATGTCTCTGCTTTTGAATATGCTATCTAGGTTGGTCATAACTTTCCTTCAGAAGTCGTTAAAGTTGTAAGATTCAGCAAACACTCTTTTTCTGAAAAACGTAGTCCTGGAAAAGTAAGTAAAAATTTTATTGGAATCAGATTGAGTTGAGTTCTCGTACCTTTTTGGGTAGAGAGTTATGTTTTTAGAGAGCTCTGGAATTGGAGTTATATGTTTTACAACTATGGGAAAGTCACTGTTTTTTTTGAACCTCATTTTCAAAAGATGTAAATAGATGCCAGTCAGCGCCATCATGGTAGTTTAGTATGGCAATACTGAAGTAACACGTAGAGCATACCCTGTGCCTGCTTGCTGGGTGCCAGTTGAACTTTCATCTTCATAGTTAATGCTAGTTAATAATTAGAGAGGTTTTGGTATAGGGCTGGTGATGTATCTTAAAGTGGAAATATTCTCCCTACATAGAGTGTAGGCTTTCTCTCCTTTAGGAAACAGCCCTGCGGTATATAAACGTTTTTAAATAAATGAGAGATTTTATTATTATTATTTCTTAGGATAGCACTAGAGGAATATATGTGAAACTTTGAGAGTGGTATGTTGGCAGTCTGCACCTGCACAGGGCAGGTAGTTCTCCTGGTCCACTTGCCCCTTTGATAGAGAAGAGTGATGGGCTAGATGGCGAGTAGTGACTGACGGTAGTCATGGTCTAGGTCAGGTTTCTGAATTACACGTTTGAAACTTGCTATGTTAAGCTACCATCTGTCATTAAACTATGAACATCTATCCAATACCAGGTAAATCCCTTAAAGAAACCATCTAAATACTACATCAACATAAGTAAATACCATAAAAATTAAACCAGGTAACTACTATGTAGATACCTTAAGAAACTATGGTGTAAAAGATGTTTTTATGAACAGGAGATGTTCTTAGCAACTTGGTTTTTTCTTTTCTTTTTTTGCTAATAGCAAAATGGAAAAACCCTATTTCCATTTAGAGGATAATAGGTTAAAAGTGGTACATGCACAATGAACTTTTATGTATCAATGAGCCACAGCAGAGATTGGCTAGCTGTTCATCATTTTCTTCTTCTTCCTGGTAAATAGCTAATCACGTTCCCCAGCCTCCTTTACTTTAGTGAATATTTTTGATAACAGAATTAGGAAGTAATGTCAGAAGCTATTAAAGATGAAAGGATGAATGCAGCAAACATGCCAGTTAGATTCAGTCATCTTTGTTTACTTCTGGAATCAGTTAATAAAGAGGAATTCTTTCAAATGATTTGGAAAGTTATACAAATGCCAGATGACACATGATGATACCATTAAGGTATCATCTTGAAAATGCTTTCTCTATTTTAGGAAACAAGCTCAGACTTTCCTTTAATATCACAAAAACACTTATTGTTGGTCACAGAAGGTCCAAGGGACAAACGTTAAGTGTAATCTGATTCCACCATTACTACTAGTAAGACAGCTATGAGAAAATGCCCAGGAAATGGGTAATTTGTGAAGAAAAGTACATTTTGTGAGACTGATAATATTGACAGGTTCCATGGTAGCTCAGCTAGTCAAGAATCTGCCTGCAGTGCAGGAGACCACGTTTCAAATCCTTGGTCTTGAAGATCTTCTGGAGAAGGGATAGACCACCCACTTCAGTATTCTTGAGCTTCCCTGGTGGCTCAGGCTGTAAAGAATCCACCTACAATGTGGGAGACCTGGGTTCGATCCCTGGTTGGAAAGATCCCCTAGAGAAGGGAATGGCTACCCGCTCCAATATTCTGGCCTGGAGAATTCCATGGACTTCATAGTCCAAGAGGTCGCAAAGAGTCTGACACGACTGAGCAACTTTTACTCACATAACGTGTCAGAAGTAAATTAGAAATAACCTTTCAGAGTCGTAGTGGTAGTCAGAACTAAGCTATTTATAAACAGTTCATACCATTCTTTTTAATTTTTTTCATTTACTTCAGGTTTTAACATAGCCATCTTCTGTGAGAGTGAAGTTCTAAAATTGCGGAATTAAGAACTCATGTCTTCAACGTGATGGGATCCGAAAGTAAATCTTAGAGAAGAAAGAAGAGCACTGTCTAGATAAAAATTGTATTAAAAACCAGAATGCTGAATAGAGAAGGAAATCACGTAGAAACCTATCAGCCAATTCAAAACATTCTATAATGAAACCATACAGAAAAGCAGGAGAAAGGACCTATTTTGACAGTCAACGGAAATGAAAGATATTATAAATGAATGTCCAATAATGAACTTAAAAACTAAGTTAAAAAAAAATTGAGTAGTATTTTAAAACTTAAATCCAAGCATCTAGATTTTTCTCTTTTTTTGTATTTTGGCTGCTCTGCATGGCTTGTGGGATCTTAGGGCCCTGACCAGGGACTGAACCCAGGCCCTCAGCAGTGAAAGCGAATTCTCTAGATTTTTCAACTTTAGTTCCTGACAGTGTTAAAATTTCTTTGGTCATCATCTTTTATCACTTAGATATTAAATTATCTATTGAAAACTAGAATTAATTATTGGAAAAATGTATCTGGATGCATCTAGATAATAAACATCAAAGTGGTTTCAATTGTTATCAACCTGGCTAAGAAAGAGACTTCCTCCGTCAAGAGAAGCTCCAAGCCCAGAGTTGTCAGGTATATTTAGCATATGTCTGCAGGCCAAGTCACTTGAGTTGTGTCTGACTCTGTGTGATGCTGTAGATTGAGGCCTGCCAGGGTCCTCTGTCCACTCCAATAAAAAAAGAAAAAAGGAACCCTTGGACTGTAGCCCACCAGGCTCCCCTATCCTTGGAATTCTCCAGGCAAGAATACTGGAGTGGGTAGCCATTCCTTTCTCCAGGGGATCTTCCTGAGCCAGGAATTGAACCCTGGTCTCCTGCATTGCAGGCACATTCTTTACCACTGAGATATCTGGGAAGCCCCTGAAGACACAATACATAGATACAATGGAATACTCCTCAGGTATAAAAGGAACAAAATAATGCCATTTACAGCAACATGGAAGCAGGTGTCATCTTAAAACGGGGTTGCATCACTGTGAATAAGTCTGGCCCTAAAATAAGGAAGAAAAATCTTACTTTAAGTAACTGGTACTACTAATTTTATCAGTGGTAAAGTTTTGTTTTTTTTTTTAAACAGCAAATTATTTTCAATAATCCATAGGAATAGGGCTTATAATCTTAGGTATATGATGGAGTCAGTATTAAGATCTTATAGATTGAACGTAATATAATACTATCTTATGCTTTATTGTGAATGATTCCTGGAATATACTAGGAAGCTATCCCCATTCTATTTAAATTACAAGTAATTACAAAAGATAGTTGAGGTCTTCTATAGCTACTGTGTATAAAGGGATTCTTTCTTAACTCACTTGTGTTTGCTTTGAGGACAGCCTTACATCTTTCACCTCTGGCACACATTTAGACTTTGTACTTTCCATGCCAGTTTTTCTTTTGAAGCATCTCTGTTGAAGTGTAATTTACATACCGTAAAAAATCGCCCATTGTAAGTGTACATTGTAAGTGGCTTGCAGTAAATTTATACAGTAGTGAAACTTTCTTTATAATCTACTTTGAGAACATTTCCATTATCCCCAAAGGTGCTGTCATACCTGTGTGCATTCCCTTCTGTGAGGTTATTATTACCTTTATTGTTATATGATTAGCGTGTCCCCCAGTACTTTCTCTCTCACTCCTCTTTGCTGTGTCTAGTTGTTATATCTAGTTTTTCTGCTTTGTTTTGGTTTCTTTTAACCTTGAGTTATTACTCAATCAGGCGACCTTGTTATGAAGTCTTCTAAGGGGATCAGATGACCGTTCTTCGTTCACAGGCACGGGACCACTATGATTCCATCCACTTCTAGGCTTCTTAAACTCTGAGGCTATTAGTACACAAATTGCTGCTCATGGTGGGGAGCTGCAACACGTGTAGAGAGAGAGCGTCTGAAGGGTCCTCTCAAGTGGAGGAATCTGACTGCTGTGTCCTTCGCTGTGTGCCTGCAGTTTGCCCTTGTTATAAAATCCAGCAGATCAAAAGGCTCTGCGGGTAAGGAGGGGAAAGAGTGAGGAAGGCACATGTGTGTGTTTCTTTTCATCTTCTCTCTTTATGTAGGAAGAATGGTAACCCTCCCCTCTCCCTTGCGGGGAAAAGGTAAGGAGACTGCAGAGGATTCAATGTGATGTTCTTGGAAGGGAGAAATACTCGAGATAACAGAGCTTTGTAATATTGAAAAAAACAACCTCGTCTGCAGAGAGCAAAGATGAAGTTGCTTATTCTTTATCTTATTTTCTCCGTTTTGTAAAGAACTCAGTAGAATAAGACACAGCAGGCTCTGTGCAGCAACTTGAAGTATGACACCAGGATCCTAGAGCCTTATCTCTATGGTTCATAGGAAGGAGGAAGCTTGACTATGTTAGGAGCTTTGAGGCCCAAGTCATAATAATACACTAGAAATTAATGCACATAAACTGTTTAAAGTTGTAAAATTAGAGTCCTGCAGAAAAATAAAAGTAATAAAGTAGATCAAAGCGCTACTGGGGGAGAAAATCTATGCAGATTACACAATAGAAAAAATGATGAAAAGATCCTTGGTGGCTCATATGGTATAGAATTCGCCTGCAGTGAGGAGAGCTGGGCTCGATCACTGGGTCGGGAAGATTTCCCTGGAGAAGGGCATGGCGACCCACTCCAATATTCCTGCCTGGAGAATCCCCGTGGACAGAGGAGCCTGGCAGGATACAATCTATGGGGTTGCAAAGAATCGGAAACTGTTGAGCGACTAAGCACAAACACTGACACAGGAGAAACACTCTCGCCTCAGATTCAGGAACTTTGATTTTAATTCTTATTCTGAATTAGCCTACAAAAATCTTACATACATCACTTAGCTAAACTGGGCCTCAGTTTCCTCATGTAACAGAAAACAATTCACTTATGTCTATCATATCTGAGATTCTGTTGGGCTTTAAAATTACATAAGGAGATGGCAGCTGAGCACTTGAAAAGTTGTTCATCATGGGCCATTGCTGCTGCTGCTGCTGCTAAGTCACTTCAGTCGTGTCCGACTCTATGCAGCCCCACAGACGGCAGCCTACCAGGCTCCCCCAGGCAGGAACACTGGGGTGGGTTGCCATTTCCTTCTCCAGTGCATGAAAGTGAAAAGTGAAGTGAAGTTGCTTAGTCGTGTCTGACTCTTAGCGACCCCATGGACTGCAGCCCACCAGGCTCCTCCATCCATGGGATTTTCCAGGCAAGAGTACTGGAGTGGGGTGCCATTGCCTTCTCCACTGGGCCATTAGGGAAATGCAAATATTAGCATATCAAGATACCACCACACACCTATCACAGTGACTAAAAGAAAAAAAATAACAATACCAAATGCACTCAAGAATACAAACTTGAGAGAGAGAGAGACAGATATGGAGGGAATGAACTTAAATGCAAAGATAAAATAATTTTCTCCTTTGGATCTCAAAAGGAAGATTCAGTCACAACCTAAAGCTTAACCAAACTCTTTGGATAATTAAGCCTAGAATAAGGACTTCCCTGCTACAAATTCTACCTGATTATGTGATCACTTTTGGAACTGAGACTCAACCTGAGTCCCCCATGTTGGTGTTTGCTGTTATTCCCCCTCCCCCTCAAAATTTTCAGGTCTTAGAAGGGGGAATAAGGTAAAATGCATTTATGATAAATGAGTTTCAAATGTGCAAATTCTCCATCATTGGGTCAGAGTCTTGATTACTGTAGCTTTAAACAAAGTCCTGTAATGTAAGTCCTCCAGTTTTGTTCTGCTTCTTCAAAGTTGTTTTGGTTGTTTAGGTCCTTTTAATTTCAAAGTGTATTTTAGTTTATCAACTTCTACACAAAAATCTCCTGGGGTTTTGATTGGGATTTCATTGACTCTATAGATCAATTTCAGGAGCATTGACAGTGTAATAATACTGAGTCTTCTAAACTGTGAGCATGGCATATCTCTCCATTTATTTAGATCTTTACATCTGTCAGTTTTGGAATTACAGTTTATAGGTCTGGAAAATCTTTTCTCATATTTATCCCTAAGTATTTTGTATTTTAAGTGTTATTTTTAGGCTGATTCACATTATATGGCAGAAACCAACACAACTCTGTAAAACAATTATCCCCCAATTAAAAATAAATTTTTTTNAAAGGTAGAAAAACAAAGTGGAAGCTGGAGAAGACTGTGGTCAGAGAGGACTTTTGCTGTCCTTTTAAGATAAAAGAACTTACAAAAATGTACACACATGCCATAGGAATGAGATCATAGGAGAGAGTGTGATGTAAGAGAGGGAGGGAAGAATGGGCAGGACCATGTCTTTGTCTGGGAAGAGGGACTGGGATCTACTCTATTAAGTGGTGGGACCTTAGAGCAATGGCGAGTGCAGCTATTGTCACAGGAAGGAGACAGGAGAACGTGGGACAGAGGTAAATAGGTGGGGAGATGTGGAAGGCGACTAAGGACTCATCTTGGTGCTTGAGTTTTTGGTGTAATAAAAGCAGGGTCATCAGCGCCAAGTGAGGGCAGGGGAGAAGATATGGAATAGTCATTGGATGAATGGACTGCAGAGAAATGGACGCCAACACTGAAGGCTCGTGTGAGCTTAGTGATCATGAACTTAGAGGGAAAGCAGGCGGCCTAATTTTCTCTTTTTGTCTACCTGTGTTCAACTGCATGGGTGCGGGTGCAGAGCAGGCAATGTTGATTTATCCAGGTTTAGGTTTTCTCAGATGACTCTGAGAAGGTGAGAGAAGGCAGAAGAGTGATCTGAAGNAGGGAGGGAAGAATGGGCAGGACCATGTCTTTGTCTGGGAAGAGGGACTGGGATCTACTCTATTAAGTGGTGGGACCTTAGAGCAATGGCGAGTGCAGCTATTGTCACAGGAAGGAGACAGGAGAACGTGGGACAGAGGTAAATAGGTGGGGAGATGTGGAAGGCGACTAAGGACTCATCTTGGTGCTTGAGTTTTTGGTGTAATAAAAGCAGGGTCATCAGCGCCAAGTGAGGGCAGGGGAGAAGATATGGAATAGTCATTGGATGAATGGACTGCAGAGAAATGGACGCCAACACTGAAGGCTCGTGTGAGCTTAGTGATCCTGAACTTAGAGGGAAAGCAGGCGGCCTAATTTTCTCTTTTTGTCTACCTGTGTTCAACTGCATGGGTGCGGGTGCAGAGCAGGCAATGTTGATTTATCCAGGTTTAGGTTTTCTCAGATGACTCTGAGAAGGTGAGAGAAGGCAGAAGAGTGATCTGAAGCTGGTTTAAGGGAGAGCTGAGGCCATGGGGGCGGTAAGGGGCTGGGAAGGGGCAGTAGGGTCAGCCTCATATGGAAGAATTTGCAAGGGTTGACGTATGAGAGGGATGAAGGGGTGGGCTCTTACGTTTGAGATTGCAGAGGGCTTGTATTCCTGACCAGATAAAAGCCAAGAGTAGGGGGAGAGGAAAGCACACAATGGGAAAGCCAGGGTTTGGGAAGGATTATTTATGTGGATACTGAATTTATGCTTAGAACCTGAAGCCTGGTCTCTTATTTTCTAATGTCGTTTGTTGCCATTGGATTGACAACATGTTTAGGGTTCTTACTCAGCAACAGTTTCATATCTTTTTCATGGTTTCTGTTTCTTAATCCTGAATGCTCTTGAGATTTTCTTTGTGTTGTCTTTTAGTTTTTCTATTGCATTTAAATTTTTTCTGTGACCTCTTTTTAAAATTCTATGTATAATAAATATTCCAGCCACAACTCATTTTTCTTATTATTACCATCATTTTTAATGACCTTAAGAGTCCATAGTATGAATTTTTCTAATTTATTCAGTTCTCCTGCTGGGGTTATTCTAGTTGTGTCAGTTCTGTCTCCACAAACCATGCTGCTTATCTAGCCTTGGATATTGCATTTAAAATTTTAACCTGACATTTTATGTCTCACTTTCAAGAGTTCTTTCTTGCTTCTGATTAACTTTTCATAGCATCCCTTTCTTGGAAAAAATTGAGTTTTTGATAATCTATGTGATTTTTTTATGCCACATATAGTGCGTGTCTCACAATATGGTTCTTTTTCTCCAGTCAGTTCCCCTCTGCACTCAGTTATTATATTTTTACACAACATTTCCCCCAAATGATGAAATATATTATGCTATATAGTTAACATTTAAATGTCTTTTCCTTTTAGGTATCAAAAAGTAAAGATGGAAAAGAACAAAGTGAAACTGTATCACCATCCGAAGATGAAATGTTCTCCTGGCCAGGTCCCAAAACAGTTATGTTGAAAAGAACATCTCAAGGCTTTGGTTTTACATTGAGGCATTTTATTGTTTATCCCCCAGAGTCTGCAATTCAACTTTCATTTAAGGTGAGAGAAGTAATTAAACTAGAACACAAGGCAGTTGCTGTCTCCTTGTCTTCCTCTCATTCTGCCTTCTGTCTTTTAAGGATTAAGTGTTATTGGGTTGATCAAAAAGTTCCTTTGGGTTTTTCCATAAGATGTTATGGAAAAACTCGAACAGACTTTTTGGCCAACCTAGTCTGTTTGCGTTTTTATTATATTCTTTACCGTCTTTTAGATATATTCCTATCTTCTAGAACAAAACTTTAATCTCCTCTGAAAGATCATACTAGTTTTGAACTATATATCTTTTTTTACTATCACTTCTAATTCTAAACTTCATTCTGCTTTTTCTAATATTTAGAAAGGGGATAAGTTTTCTGGGTGAGCATGCAGAGGAAATCGTTCATTAAAATATTTGGATAGTTGTAGAGTTACTGGAATTAGATTCATACTTTCAGATATGTAATATGATGACAAATCAGAATTTAAAAACACAGCTTCTCACTAGAGTGAATTACACTGATAGGGTTCAACATATAGGAACACGATCTAATAAAAGGCAGATGGAATCACTGTAATGGCAGCTGACATGCTGAGTACTTGTTCTATATTCTTTATTATTCTTTATGAGCATTATCTCACTTTATTATTAGCCCCATATAACAGATGTGGAGACTGATCTGAGTCATGTAATGAGTAAGTGGTGGACCTAGGATTTGAATTTGGCCAACGTGAATGCCTGATGCTTAACTATTGCACAACAGTGTAATGGAAATAATGACATTCAGAAGACTTGGGGGACTTTGACCAGGACACGTAACTTCTTTTGGGCTCTAGATTTCCATTCTAATTCAAGGGAATTGTACTAGAAGATTTGAAAGTCTCTTCTAAATCTAAATATCTATGAATCTAGGGCTGTCTTTTATAATGTAGTTATCATATTGCTTCTGAGACAACGCACTTTTTAAACTATATTTTTCTGTGTCTTATAAACTTTTAAAACTACTAAAGAATTTTTAAGAATTATGAATTATTGCTACCTTTGAAATTTAAAGTGACCAGATTGGTATTCCTAAACTGTATAAAACAGTTGAACTGGATTCCCTAAACATCTACTTTACCTTAAAAAATGCCTTAAGTAGTATAACTTAGATACTAGGTCACATAAGAGAGTAATAGAATATTACTCTCGTATTAAGGATAATTTTGTTTTTGTCTTTAGGTTTTGTTTTGAAGAAGAGTATTAGATTGTGATATAGAGAGTACAGATTTTAAAAGATAATTTTACCAAACATAGGTTTAAAATGCATTGTTATTGTTGGAAAATATTTCTAGAAATTTCAGTGGCACAATGTAACTGTTAGCAGCACAGTCTTTGGAGTCAAAAGAGTCTGGATTTGAGTCCTATCTCTGCTCTTTGTCAGCTTTGTGTCCTTGAATGAGTCTCTTAACAGATAGTGACAGCACCTTCCTTATGGGTGGCTGGGTTGATTAAGTGATATAATACATGTAAAACAACAGCACAGAAATTGGCAGACAGTAATTGCTCGTTAAACCTCAGCGATTAATGCTGTTATTTAACACAGATGTTCTTGCAGATAGGTCTCAGTCTTATAACTTTTACATGGAAAATATGTATTGAAATCTTTTCAATTTGAAAACTTGTTCATCCACTTCAAAAAAGTATATAAAAATTAATAGTTTAGAGCTTTCAGAAAATGTACCATTAATACAACAGTGTCTTTATTATGTTACGTAGCTGGCAACCTTGTTGCCAGAACAGTTCAGAGCAGAGCTTGTAACCAGGAAAAAAAAAATTACGTATTTGGGCAGCCAAAATAAAGGTCAAAAATTACATAACAAATTATCAGCCCTTCACTAAATGTTTGTTTTTCTTTCCACAGTACATTGTACATAGTACATTGCTTTTCATATGATACTCAACAAATATTTGAATAAATGCATTTTTATGCTAGGTTTTCAAAATTGCTTTTCTAATTTTCCCAGCTAGAGGTAGACAACATGGCAAGACAGCATGGTAGCAATGAACGCAACCAAGCAGATAAACCTCAAAGTTTTAAAGATATAGCAATTTGGAACCAACTTATCCAAAGATAGTTCTGAGTGCTGTAATAGCCTTAAAAGGCACATTTTTTAAGGTTTAGTACATAAGTGATGAATCAACCTGGCCCTCTCTTCCAGGTACTAGCCTCATCCATACAGTTGCCGGCTTCTGACAGCTCTCCTGGGACGTCTGTTTTAGACAGCTTACACTCAGTATGTCAGAAACTGAACTTCTGTTGTCCTCCTTAAATTGGCTTTACCTGAAGCTTTTCCATCTCCATGCATGACAGCTTCATCCTTCTGGCAAAAGGCATTGTTAGTGAGATTGTAGTTGGCACATTTTCAGGAGAGCAATTTGAATTTAGTTGAGCCTTGCCGTGATTTTACCAGTTTTAAACATGTATTCACATGAATTTATACTTTTTGTTTTGTAGGATGAAGAAAATGGCAACAGAGGAGGTATGTTTATAAAAGTTTTAATTTTTCTCTGATAGTTTTTCTACTCACGTCCTACCATTCTAAAGTAACATTCAATGAGATGATTTAGTTTTTGGAGTCCATGTATAAAAGAGTCTCTAGATGTGAAAGTCATAGAAATTAAACATTTTTATTGTAGTCTTTAAATTTTTATGGATTCCTTTGTGTCACCATGATCTGAATGTGTGATGATTTTATTGTCAATTATATATTAGTGTTATGTAGGGGAATGTATCATGGTTCTAGGGGAAGTAATTCTGAGTTTTGTTTTAATGCAATTACTAATCTTATAAATTTAGTGATTTCGTGTGTGTTTTACCTACTAGATTTATTGGTTCAAATATTGAGAAATATTTTGATCCTTCTAGTTACTCTTGATTTAAACATATTTAATGGGCTTGAAAGGAAAATCAGCCTAGGGATAGGGTTATTTCGTAAAAACTACCATTTTAATTTTTATTTTTATATGAACTTTAATGACTTAAAATTTATACACAATAAAATGCACCTATTTAAAAAACTTATTTCTAGATAATTTTAGGTGTTTAAAAACTTGTAAAAATAGTGATGAGTTTCTGTATACTCTTTCTTTCAACTTCCCCCAACGTTAAAAACATAACTGTGGTACAACTAAGAAAATTGACACGTTAGTATTGGTATGACACTCCTCTCTAAACTGCAAAATTTATTTGGATTTTGCCCCTTTTCTGTTCCCAGATTTCATATTATATTCACGTTTCGTGACCCCTTGATTCCTGTAGTCTGTGACAACTTCTCAGTTTTTCTTTAAAATCCGTGGCCTTGCAACTTTGGTTTTTTTGTACAGTGTTCTTCAATTTGGTTTTGTCGATGTTTTCTTATCTTTTGTTTGAAGTGATGCCTTTTTAGCAAGAATACCTATTTGCACCAATTNTTCGTGACCCCTTGATTCCTGTAGTCTGTGACAACTTCTCAGTTTTTCTTTAAAATCCGTGGCCTTGCAACTTTGGTTTTTTTGTACAGTGTTCTTCAATTTGGTTTTGTCGATGTTTTCTTATCTTTTGTTTGAAGTGATGCCTTTTTAGCAAGAATACCTATTTGCACCAATTGCATGTATTGTTTACTTAAGGTTTTGTTTTGATAAATACATCACTTGGGAAACCAGCAGTCCAATCAAGGTGTGATTCTGAAAAGAACCCATCATCCGTAAAGTTCCCTTGCGCCACTGTGCCGTCAACACCGCTGGCCCTAGACAACCACTGCTCTGCTGTACGTCACGATAGATGAGTTTTGCGTCTTCCCAAATTTCTTATAAACAGAAAATACAGTGTGTACTCTTTTTTCTCTTTTACTTGGCATGGGTTTTCTTTTCAATAAGAGTATAGTCGCTTTACAGTGTTGTGTTTGTTTCTGCTGTATAGGAAGGAGAATCAGCCACGTGCATACATACATCCCCTCTTGGATTTCCCTCCCATTTAGGTCACCACAGTAGGTGCTGTAATGCTGTACAGTAGGTCCTCATTAGTTACCTGCTTTGTGCACAGTAGTATATGTATGCCGATCCCAGTCTCCTCATCCATCCCACACCTTGTCATAGTACTTTTGAGACTTACCATATTGTACGTGTAGGTACTAATAGTACTCCTTTTTATTTTTTCCTGAGTGGTTTTCCCCTGCCTGAATAGGCCATACANTTTGTCGATGTTTTCTTATCTTTTGTTTGAAGTGATGCCTTTTTAGCAAGAATACCTATTTGCACCAATTACATGTATTGTTTACTTAAAGTTTTGTTTTGATAAATACATCACTTGGGAAAACAGCAGTCCAATCAAGGTGTGATTCTGAAAAGAACCCATCATCCGTAAAGTTCCCTTGTGCCACTGTGCCGTCAACACTGCTGGCCCTAGACAACCACTGCTCTGCTGTACGTCACGATAGATGAGTTTTGCTTCTTCCCAAATTTCTTATAAACAGAAAATACAGTGTGTACTCTTTTTTCTCTTTCACTTGGCATGGGTTTTTTTTTTCAGTAAGAGTATAGTCGCTTTACAGTGTTGTGTTTGTTTCTGCTGTATAGGAAGGAGAATCAGCCACGTGTATACATACATCCCCTCTTAGATTTCCGTCCCATTTAGGTCACCACAGCAGGTGCTGTAAAGCTGTACAGTAGGTCCTCATTAGTTACCTGCTTTATGCACAGTAGTATATGTATGCTGATCCAGTCTCCTCATCCATCCCACACCTTGTCATAGTACTTTTGAGACTCACCATATTGTACATGTAGGTACTAATAGTACTCCTTTTTATTTTTTCCTGAGTGGTTTTCCCCTGCCTGAATAGGCCATACAATGCTCATCCTCTCCCCAGTTGATANCCAGTCTCCTCATCCATCCCACACCTTGTCATAGTACTTTTGAGACTTACCATATTGTACGTGTAGGTACTAATAGTACTCCTTTTTATTTTTTCCTGAGTGGTTTTCCCCTGCCTGAATAGGCCATACAATGCTCATCCTCTCCCCAGTTGATACACCTTTGTGATAGCATCTCTGATTTGAGGTGTTATGTTCAGGGTTCAAATGAGAGGAAAATGGTTTCTTTCAGCACTATGAAAAATAATCTGAGTGTGCAGGGTGAGGTAGGACCCTTCACAGTTAGCACCATAGTGCAAGATGGGCCACTTCTGTGTCACCATCTGTCACGCTCCAGGGCTCAAGGTGGATTCCAAATGTTACTTGGCCTCAGTGACGAAAGGCAAAACTGACAGAACCAGCATCAGCGTGAGAAGGACGAGGGTGCTGTCTCCCCCTCGCCCTATGGATTGATGTGCTAATGCCTGGGCTACTTACTGGACACTGTACCTAGAGCTTAATGCCGCTCATGTTCTAGTTTCTACTGGGAGAGATATACTGCTAATAAATGTAGAAGGGCTTAGTTGTAAAACTGTACTCTGCAGATGATTATATTTCTGACGTATCTGTCCACTAAAGTGAGCAGGCTTCATTATATGTTTTGACTAGACAGAATAAAACATTTATAAGGGAAAACATAAGATTTGGACTGGCATGAATAAGCGAGACTAAAGGGTGTGGTCTTCTGGGAAAATTTACAGTTTAAATACTGTTTATTTATTAATTTATATTTAATCTCATTGAGAAAAGAATTGTGTTCACATGCACGTATTATACTAAGATAAAAATGAGATTAAAACATTCATGAGGGAGAGTGAAAAGTGGCTCAGTTGTGTACGACTCTTTATGACCCCTTGGGCCATTCAGTCTGTAGAATTCTCCAGGCCAGAATACCGGAGTGGGTAGCCTGTCCCTTCTCCAGCGGATCTTCCCGATCCAGGAATTGAACTGGACTCTCCTGCATTGCAGGTGGATTCTTGAGCTATGAGAAAAGCCCCATCTTTTCATGGGGAAAAGATGAATTAAACTGACACTGGGGAGGTTTAGTCCACGTGAATGTGTGCTGAACATCCTACACTGTTATCAAAGACAGGCTGTAAAGTCGCTTTTGAGCTNAGCGAATCTTCCCGATCCAGGAATTGAACTGGACTCTCCTGCATTGCAGGTGGATTCTTGAGCTATGAGAAAAGCCCCATCTTTTCATGGGGAAAAGATGAATTAAACTGACACTGGGGAGGTTTAGTCCACGTGAACGTGTGCTGAACATCCTACACTGTTATCAAAGACAGGCTGTAAAGTCGCTTTTGAGCTTTCCCAGTGGGGAACAAAAAAAGAGGGAAAGAAGGAAGAATTATTATTTAAGGATTAGCTGAGGATTCACAGTTACCGTCTGCAATGCTGGAGACCTAGGTTCTATCCCTGCGTTGGAAAGATCCCCCAGAGGACGGCATAGCAACCCATTCCAATATTCTTGCCTGGAGAATTCCATGGACAGAGGAGCCTGGTGGGCTACAGTCCATGGGGTCGCAGAGAGTAGGACATAGCTGAGTGACTAAGCACAAGGATTCATGTTGTCCGTGAGAAAACAACATTCGGTTTGCACTGAAGTCCAAGACAGATTTCTCCTGTGGTTCCTCATAATGGAAACAAAGATAATGTAGTAGGTAACATCCTCAAACCATCCTTTTGCATGAATATTTTTAACAGATTCCTCAGTGTAAGTTGATTTCAAAAGCCTGTGGTCCAGTTTGGTCTAAAGAACTTCTCAACTGGGGACAGATGTTCTCCCCAGGGGATACACGGAACGTCAGTAGACATTTTTGGTTGTCACAGTTGGGGTGGCGGGGAGAGTGTGCTGCTGGTATCCAGCAGGGAGAGATCAGAGATGCTGGCGAGAATCCTACAGTGCACCCGAAAGACCCCACCCCCAGAGGATTATCTGGCCCAGAATTTAATAGTGCCAAGGTTGAAAAACCTTAGTTATAGGGATGAACACTAAGACAGTGGCCCCCAAGAGTACAGTTCCCCAACAGTCCAGCTTGATCTGGTGACACTACTGAAGACTATTAGGAGAATGGATATTCAAGACTGCATATCCAGTGATCTTTAATGATTATTATCCCTCATAACTGAGTTTTGATCTGAAAGTTGCCACTATAATTTGAGATTAAATTATCTGGCTATTCTACTGGCATTGTATGCTATCAATGAGGGAATAATCGTACGTAAGAAAAATGTTAACAGTTTAAGAAAATACAGAGTTAGTGTATTCATAACTAAAAGAGATAGAGTTAATAGCTTAAAAATCAAAGAATGTAAATAATTGAAATGTAATAAACTTATCAGGAGTCCAACAGATGGAGGGAGATAATAATTATAAGCTTGGTGAACAATTTAATTTAAAAGGCTAATATGTGTGTTAGTCGCCCAGTCGTGTCTGACTCTTTGCAACCCTGTGGACTGTACCCTGCCAGCTCCCCTGTCCATGGAATTCTTCAGGCAAGAATACTGGGGTGAGTTGCCATTGTCTTCTCCTGGGGATCTTCCCGACCCAGGGGTTGAACCGTTGTCTCCTGCATTGCAGGCAGATCCTTTACCATCTAAGCTCTGAGGGAAGCCCTAAAATGCTAATAAAAGAATGAAAATAAACACAACATGGCTAAGATTTTTAAAATAAAAGAGATAAATTCAAGCACCTTGTCTCGTGCAAAGCAAGATCTGTCAAATTAAGATTATTTATAAAGTCCAGAACATCTGTATGTTTTCTTCCTAAGAAGAAGAATATGGAAAGTTATGAGAATACCTAAAGCGTACCTAATATAGTATACCTAATAAAGTATACCTAATATACTTGGAGAACTGTTTGATTTTTAAAAAATTTTCAGAGGGTTGTAGAAATGAATATATGATTGAAGACTTTATACTAGGAATCATAATACATGCTATTATCCCATTTAAGCCTCACTATAATGCTTTGAGGTGCAAGACAGTAATCCCCTTTTGTAGATGAGGAAACTGAAGGTGAAAAAGCTGTAAAGTAACTTGCCTAGGATCGCACAGCTAAGTGACAGAGCTGGATTTCCACATCAGGCTTGTATAACTCTGAAGTCCCTCTTTTTGAAAGTGTTCTGTTGACTTAAATTGTTTGACTTCTGTAGTGTCAAGAATTAGTAGATGAATACTGGATACATTTACTGCATTAGGAAATTAATTCTGTGAAATATCTCTGAATTGAAAAAGTTGAAAACAAATGTTCCGTATTTGTGAACACTTAAGGACAAAGAATTCACGAGAAGGTCAGGGAAGCACCAAGTTCAGAGGCCCCAGAGATATCTTACAGAAGCAACCGCCCCTTGTTCCTGGAGTCTAAATAGCCGGCTGGCAGTGGACCTGGAGAGCTGGATGGGTTTAAAGAGTTCCTGGTGCCCTATGTCCTTTCACCGCCCAGGGCCAGGCTGGCTTTTGTCATCCTAGTTGGCAGTGGGGGGTCACAGGCTGGTCTACAGGGGCCTACTGAACTTAGAGTTAGTACTAACAGTACCATTTCAAATAAACTAATCGGGTGGTCTGTCAGAACATATTCTCTGTGAAAAAATTTCTTCTGACTTGAGAACAGTTATTTATAGACCTGTTTTAAAAATACAGCCTATTTGGAGACAGACGACTTGTAATCTGTTATTTTGATTCAGCTGAACGTTTCAATATTCATTTTATAGTCTCATTTCCTTTTCAGACTTATTTTCAAGAATATTGAGATTACAAAATCCTTTTCTATGAATTTTACTTAATGAACTAGAATCCCAGCCTCCAGTGCAATGATCCGAGTCAGTGCCTAGAATCACTGGAGAGAAAAGAATTCCCAGAATTTTATTCAAGCTCCTAAGAGATCCTGCTGGGTTGCCAGAATTCTGTGCAACAGTTGAAAGGTTCTGTTTTGTTGTTCTTTTCCTTTTGGCAATTTAGTGGAGTCTCTTTTTGCCATTTAACTTTCTGATTATCCCCTTTACCCAAGTTTTACATTCAGTTATGTATTATTTTTCAAGATACAAGATATATGTGTACTCTCTGGACTTTTAAGATTTTTCATTCTTGTCGGTTAGTTTTCTGCGCTATAATACAGATACTGTATACAAGAAAAAGGCCACTGAGGTAGAAAAATATTTTTTGGTGATAATAATAATTACTATCTTGCTGACATCCTGTTGTCCTTTAAATCATAACTTCATAAACAGTCAAGAATAAGAATAATTGATGGTTTGTAATTACCATTATTTCTCTTTTACTTGTTCTATGAGAAAAATTCTGACTCAGCTTAGGTGTAGGGACACTTCCAAGATTCTAAAATTTGTATATCATTTTGTTGGATGCTTTAGTAACTGTTGGATTTCTACTTTGGCATTAAGTCTTATATTCAAGCATGGTAATGGTAGGAAAAAAGATACCTGGGGAGTCTGTAAACTTTCTCAGTAGTAAAAATTTGTATTTTGTGATTGCAGTCCCTTCTGACTAAATACAGCTCTATAGACTATGTTAGAGTTTTCTAATGAAGGATATTTTAGTGGCAAGAAATAGAATTCTCCCCATGCCTAAGCCACCTTGGGAAGATGTGTTAATTCTAAAAAACAAATAGGGCATCTCCAAATCCAAAGTTAAACAGCATAGGATACCCAAATGTGCCAGACACCAGAAACAGGACCTGAAAAGCGACTAAAACCAGAGTATCAACAACAAAATCTTGAGATATGATCTTCCAGAGGCCCAAACTCCACTATTTACAGGATGATGTGAATAACGTTTACAGATAGTCTTGATTATACATCACCGCCTCACGTGCTGCCCGCTGTAGAAAGTACACGCTCACCATCTCTTTCCTTCCTTCCTCTCTTATCACAATAATTCCAAATTCCCCCAGAGAGAAATGTAATTGGCCTAGTTCATCATTTAATGAACAGCACTCACTATGTTTAGAGAGCAAATGTTCTTCACTTTAATGAAGAGCTAAATTCTGAAGAGCTGAGAAAATTGAGTATATTTTATGCCATTGATTTCCATTAATAGATTGAAGACCTATTCCCTCAGGATAATAGAACACTAAAATATGGATCTGAAAATTGGTTATAAGAAGAGATTCTTATTATGTGTAGATCTATGGTCTGTGGCGTGGTGGTAGGGTGTCAGGATTGTGTTCTTGTTACTTTTGAAATGTAGAAATACTGAGTGAGGTTCACTCATCCCGTATCATTGAAAAGGAGCATTAACTGAACCTCTTTGGATCCATTTTTAATTGTATTGACAGTTAAATTTTTTGAGCTTTGAATTCCTCTGGTAGTTATACTAAATATAGCTTAGTAAATATACTAATATTTGGTGTATTAGTTCTTTACCAACTGAGCTATCAGGGAAGTCCATATTAGCATATAGTAAATATACTAATAACTTGGTAAATATACTAATTAGTTACATACATTTATTAACATCTAGTGCTGTTCAGTTGAACATAAGTGTCTTAAGCTGTGTTAAAATATTTTACAAAGTAGAATTGAAGATGATAATGTTCACGGTGATGATGGTGATGATGGAGGTGGTGACGGGGTGATGATAATGGTGGGGCTGGTGGTGATGGCGGTGGTGGCAGGGTGGAGTGGCAGCAAGAGCAGCTAACTTACAATGTGCCGGTTGCTGTTCTAAGACTCTGTGTGGTCAACTCATTTGATCATCACAGCTTTCTGAGATGGATATTATCACCTCCATTTTAAAAAAAATTAATTTATTTTAATTGGAGGCTAATTACTTTATAATATTGTGGTGGTTTTGGCCATACATTGACACCTCCATTTTTAAGATGAGGAAATTGAGGCACCAGGTGTCTACATAGCAAGTGGTTGAACTGAACAGTCTGATTCTAGGGTTTTCTCTCAGTTCCCACCCCAGCTTCTCAGAAAGCTCTTTACTCTCATGTAATTCATTCTTGAAAATGTGTAATAAAGAGGGTTCTGTTCCCTTGAAAGTCAGTTCAGTTCAGTTGCTCAGTTGTGTCCGACTCTGCGACCCCATGAATCGCAGCACGCCCGGCCTCCCTGTCCTTCACTAACTCCCGGAGTTTACTCAGACTCATGCCCATCGAGTCTGTGATGCCATCCAGCCATCTCATCCTCTGTCGTCCCCTTCTCCTNAAGAAAAAAAAGAGGATACAGTAGTTGGGATAGAGTGAAGCAAGAGATACAGTTATCTAAACAATGTGCGGAATCAAGATGGCAGAGCAGGTCCTCGAAGGTTATGAGAAGCTTGATACGGCAACCTCAAGGGAAGGGGAATTAAAGTATTCAATACAAGCAAGAGACTCTAGTCAGTAGCATCAAACTCTTAGCTCAATTGGGAAACTCTCAATCGGGGTTATACAGTTTTACTCAGTTGACATCGCACCAAGAACAAGAGCAGAGGGAGGGTCTGGTTGGAATTGTCCATAGCTGGACATTGGCAAGTGGAATGCTTTGGATGGTCAAGGGGGAGAGGAAGTTGAGGTTGCTGGTGAGTTTGGTGGTAATATTGATCTGTGGGTAAACATGAGAAAGTGATTTCTCATAATCACTTTGGAGATTAAAATACAGATCATGGGAGATTAAAATACACTTTAGGAGACTGGATAGTCTTGAAGACTAGAGAGGACTAAGGGTTTGAAGAAAGATGGGCAGGTTTTATCAGTTATGTGGTCAGGCAGTGGTATGGTCAGAGATGGAAAGATAGTTGCCTGTGGTCAGTGCAGTGCGGCACATTTTTCTGGGTTTGCAGAGAGCTTAAAATCTAGTACAACTGGAATAACAGGACTGTGAATCCACATGCAATACATACTTTGTGAAATTCCTGAAGCTTCAGAGAGGGAAAAAAAAACGATGTTGCAGAAACTTCAAATACTCCAGAAGACAGATCCCAGGACTGTTTTGTTCGTCGCAGAGTAATCAGCTCCTGGCAAGTTGTCTGTTGTCCGAGCTCAGTAAATATTTGTTGAATGAATAACACCCTCCAGAGTATTTCTTGACTGGGAGATTTATAATGCCGGACAATTATGGCTCGCAACTGACACCTAGTGGTGGTATACTCAAATTACTAATAAGTGGCAGCATTTTCTTTCTGATTTCAGAGAAATCGTACAGATCAGTGGCAGTAACAGTAATAGCTTTGTTCCTGAAACAAGTCTCTGAGTTGATTTTGGGCAGTCTTGCTGTTGGCATTTACCAGGACTTTAATTTGAAACAATCAGCAGTAATATTTACAGAACGTCCAGTGTGTACCAGACACAGTTCTGTGTGCCAGAGATTTTCGTGTGGTGTATATTCTCTTGTATATAGGACCTCACTGAATTTGAATACATAGGTAGAGCATTCCACGGGAGTGGAAAACTTGTTCCAGAACCTAATTTTTGGTGGGGTTTTTTTGGTGTGATTTTACATGTGAGACCTTTCTAAATTTGTTTCATAGCTTTTGGTGCTCACATTTCTGTGTCATGAAATACTTTTCATTAATGTTAGATAGGCTTTTAGGGAGATTGAGGTAAGGAAGTCTCGGGTTTGTTGTCAGTTTATATGATACACATTGTGTAAGATAACTATATAGTATGGAGAACTGTGAACAGATTTTATCTTTCCTTCATTGTTGTTCAGTCACTAAATCATGTCCGACTCTTTGTGACCCCCATGAACTGCAGAACACTTGGCTTCCCTGTCCTTCACTCTCTCCTGGGCCTTGCTCAAACTCATGTCCATTGAGTCAGTGATGCCATCCAACTATTTTGTCCTCTGTCACCCCCTTCTCCTCCTGCCCTCAATCTTTCCTAGCATCAGAATCTTTTCCTGAGTGGGCTCTTCGCATCAGGTGGCCAATGAATTGTAGCTTCAGCATCAGCATCAGTCCTTCAATGAATATTCAGGATTGATTTCCTTTAGGATTGACTGGTTTGATCTCCTTGCTGTCCAAGGGACTCTNCCTGCCCTCAATCTTTCCTAGCATCAGAATCTTTTCCTGAGTGGGCTCTTCGCATCAGGTGGCCAATGAATTGTAGCTTCAGCATCAGCATCAGTCCTTCAATGAATATTCAGGATTGATTTCCTTTAGGATTGACTGGTTTGATCTCCTTGCTGTCCAAGGGACTCTCAAGAGTTTTCTCCAGCACCAGAGTTTGAAAGCATCAATTCTTCAGTGGTCAGCCTTCTTTATGGTCCAACTCTCACATCTGTATATGACTACTGGAAAAACCAAAGCTTTAACTATATGGATCTTTGTTAACAAAGTGATGTCTGTGCTTTTTACTGTGCTGTCTAGATTTGTCATAGCTTTGCTTCCAAGGAGCAGGATGTAAAGTTCTGATATGTTAGCAATCATGCTGACATATTTAAAGTATTTATGAATGAATTGACATGATGCCTAGGATTTGTAGTGAAATACTTTTGGAAGAAAATTTGAGTGTAAATGAAACAAGATGACAGATTTTGAATAATTACTTAAATTATGTTCATGGCCAGAGCTTATTCTACTGTTTTTCTCTACTTTTGTAAATTCTGGACATTTTCCACACTAAAAAGTAAACAAAAAAATTAGACTGGTGTGGGTTGAAAGAAAGTTTGTTATGATTAAGTTAGAACATGATCTGTATATTAATATTTAGCAGATTTTCTTGCTTTGCTTTGTTCCGTTTGATGTTATTTGAAGATGAGGTTGAATCGCAAGTGTGTGTTTGCTTATAATGGATGAAATGTGATTGAGACCTGACAGGTATACTGACATTGTCTAGAGACTATTGGTATTTGGACTTTAAAGCTCATAAGATTTGTGGGACAACAGATTGGAGGCCTAGGAGATATAATTTAAAGTACTAGCCATCACTGTGGAAATGAGAGTTGTCTTAAGTGGAAGTTTGGAAATACTTAGGTTTAGAAAGCTGGAATGCGATTTTTTTTTTCTCTCAGTGCTTCTGCCTTTACAGGGAAGAGAAGAGAAAAGAACCCAGTAATCTGCCATGACAGTCCTCTTAAATTGGATTCTACTTAATTTTCATATAGGATGTATATTCATCATTGATACATGTGGATTTTTGATGTTAAACAGTGTTAGGCTCTAAAAGTGTTTTGTATGCCATTAGCAAACCAGCCCCCTAAAATGAAAATTAGAAGCCTGTTTGCTTCTTTTTTTTTAGAAGTCTGTTCTCAACAATTTAAAAGGAGCTATAAAATATTTCAGGCAAACAGAAAAATAAAGGGGAAATGTAACTTCCAAATGCTTACTACCTATGTCATCCTAATATTTCAGCACCACCTCATTCCTCTCCGTCTTTAAGACATAAATTATTATAAATATGACTAAGGCCTTTCTGTACAATTTCTTTTCTATTCTCTTCCCCCCAGATGTAATTGCTAGCTTGAATTTTGTGTTTATCACTTCTGCCTTAGTAGAGCCATATTCCTAAACTTAGGCTTAGTAAGTGCTTCCCCATGCCCTGGGTTTATTTTTTTCTTTCTTCGCCTGTAGCGATCTACAGCCCAGCAAAGAGAAGCAAAGATCATTTTTCATTATTCAAATTTAACTTTGATATAGCTGTCTCAGTCTACATTGTGGTTTCAATTATTAGGGGGTCTGAAAAATAGATTTTAATTTCAGTGAGCTATTTAATTGATTTTCTTTAAATAATTAATGTCTGGAGCCTTAGCATTCCATTATGTGACCTCTTTAGCTTTCTGCCTTTGTGGAGAGCACATGCCTTCTAAGGCTTATCTAACTTTCATATTAAGCCCAGTTTAATTTCAACAGCCTTTTCTTGCGTAGAGATAGAGNGGGGGTCTGAAAAATAGATTTTAATTTCAGTGAGCTATTTAATTGATTTTCTTTAAATAATTAATGTCTGGAGCCTTAGCATTCCATTATGTGACCTCTTTAGCTTTCTGCCTTTGTGGAGAGCACATGCCTTCTAAGGCTTATCTAACTTTCATATTAAGCCCAGTTTAATTTCAACAGCCTTTTCTTGCGTAGAGATAGAGCATTTCTTTGTTTTTGTCTCTCTCTCTCTCTTTTTTTAATAGCAAAGAAATAGATAAAAAAGAACTTAAATCTGTCGTTATGAAAACAGATTTGTTTTCATTTAAAAAGTTGTTTGATAGCATGTTTGTGAACTCTGAGAGAGAAGGAAAATTAAAAAAAAAAATCTCAATCTGAGTTATTGCCATTGTTTGCTGCTGCTTTGCTTTTGGTTGAAATGTAAGATGATATTTCTTTGTTTAAAGAATTTTTTTTAATTTTATTTTAACTGCTAAGAAATACATTTCTCTTGTCCCTGCAGGGAACAGAGAACTATAGGATTCCCTGACCTATCCCTGTGTGTCTTCATTATAGGCTCTTGTTTGTATATTTCAAAATCTGTTGCTTCGGAAAGTAATCGGTTTGCTTTAGTCTGCTTGCTCTGTGTACTTCATATTATTTCAAATTTTGAAACAATTTAAATCCAATTGTTTTAGGTTTTAGCGTTCTCCAGAGAAGAGGGTCATTAGAGATTCTGGCTTTTAGACACCAATCTCTTTAATACACTGGGCTTCCTAGATGCCTCAGTGGTAAAGAAACCTGCCAGTGCAGGAGATGCTGAAGTCATGAATTCAGTCCCTGGGTCGGGAAGATCCTCTGGAGAAGGAAATGGCAACCCACTCCAGTATCCTTGCCTGGAGAAGTCCAGGGACAGAAGAACCTGGAGGGCTACAGTCCTTGGGATCCCAAAGAGTCAGACGTGACCGAATGACTGAGCGCACACACGCTCTTTAAGACAGATTCGTAGTTTGTGTCAGAGTTACTGGAAATGTTTGAGTGCAGTCTCTCTTCTTTTTTTCGTTGTTCTTTGGTTTCTACTCTTCAGCTTCCCTCTACTATGACGGTTACGTTTGTATCGTTCGTCTCTAGACCAGTATTTAATCATGCCCTGACTGTGACAGTGCTGTGTCCCTGGCCTCATTCACCCCTGCTCTCTACGTAAACCTAAAGGTTTATCATCAGACTTAGCATAGTAGTAACATTCCTTAAAAACCTACTTGTATGAAGCATTATATAAATATGTTAATGAATTCTCTCTTCTAATCCTTACAAATTAAAACTTTGTGAAAGTGAAGTCGCTCAGTCGTGTCTGACTTTTTGCGACCCTATGGACTGTAGCCTATCAGGCTCCTCCATCCATGGGATTTTCCAGGCAAGAGTGCTGGAGTGGATTGCCATGCCAGGTGAAAATAAATAAATGACCATCATTCTCATTTTTCCCATGAGTTAACTGGGGCACCAATAAGTCATTTGTTTAAAACCCCTTGAGGATGGGATTGCCAGATAAAATAGAGGATGCTGAATTACATTTGAATTTCTGATAGACAATAATTTTTGCAAAATCCAGTAACCCTTCTTGGAAAGTACGTGGTAGAGCTGGGATTTTAAACCTTGTAGTCCGGTAGCAGGTCTCACGCTGCTGACTGCTGCATTATACAGAGTATGGAGAGTGAAAATCAGGCCCACCTGGATGCTCATTCAGGGTTCGAGTGGCAGCTACTACCCATTCATTACTGTTTGTTTTAGTTGTTCCCCCCCCCAACTAATCATATTTACTGAAATGTAAAAGTATTTGCATCCTTTCTGATTTCAAAGTGTCACTTTCACCTTCAAGTAAATTCATATATGCTTTTTACATCTTCTTATCTAAGTCTTTACTAATTGTATGGTTTTTATTTTTTCATTGCCCGGGCTGCCGGGCAAGCCCGCTCGGGAGGAGGCAGCGAGGAGCGCAGCCTGTGGGCACCCTGCACTCCCTTACTAATTGTATGTTAAGTGGCAAAATAGAATAAAATGGGACTTTCCTGGAGTACATGCTCATTTTAGCCATTCTTATTCACATAAGATCACTACCATCTTCTTCCTTTTCTCAAAGACAGAAAGATTTAGTTAAACATGTGTGTGCTAAAAAGACACATTTTCCCTTTTCTTTTCTGGTAAGGAAATGACGCCTGAATAAAGTCTTTAGAAAACTAAGAAATTATAAAATTCACATGCAGAATTGAAAGAGACGTTTTACTGAGAATTGCCAGGGAAGCCACTAACTCCGCCAAATGATCCTACAGGGAAGTAAGGGGTAAATTTTCCTGATGAATTACCACCGGGTTGGACTTTTAGTTTTGCATATCTAGAAACTGATTGTAAAAAAACCGAAGGCATAAAAGATTGAAATAACACAGACTTTAAATTCGATGCTTGTGATTTCCAGTTCTAGTGGAATTGCAGAGAGCATATGTTAAAAAGAAGACACTCTTAAAATTAATGAGCTGTGTGTTTCACATAAGACTCAAAGTCAAGGCATATGGGAATTGAAGAGAGGGATATTTCTTATTAAACCCGTCTGTAATTAGTGGATGCCTCTGGGAAAGGTTTCTGTTGTCCGGGAGAAATTGGATAACATCTATAGTAGTAATAGCAAATCAGAATTCTGTAGAGAGTCTAGAAAGGAGAATGAACAAGAAGGATCAGAGCACAACTCTTAGCAGTTAAAATAGTGTTTGCTGTGAGGCTGGCCCTTTTACTGTACACCATCTTCATGTATTTTCAGGCACGGTATATGGAAGGACTGGTCAATTTGCGGCAAAGTCTCTCTGAATTTATAGTGGTAGTCATTGCCAAGTTGTTGTTTCCTTTATAGAAATTAAAACCAAATTACTTTGAACCGCATTTATTCTGTGTAAGTGAAAGTAATTAACCTCCAATTAAAATAAATAAATTTATATTTTAAGAAAAGAAAGTTCCTATAAGAACTTTCAGACGTCACTATATTGCTATATAGCCAGCTTCTTACTATTTTGTAGAAGTCATTAATAGTTATTTATATTTTTGTGTTTTTTTTTAATGTGGGTATGATATAATTACCTTTGGGACATGGTGGACTGCAAGTCATTAATAAAAAGAGAAATATGTCCTTTCTTTTATTATATAAAGCTTTTCATGAAGCAGTGACTTGATACAGCAAAACTTATTAAACCTTCAAATCTCGAGCCAAGAAAAAAGTAAATGGTTTTCTTTAAACACCCACTGCTGTAAATGTTGAGTTGGCTACATAAGGACCTAGCCTGATTACCAAATTGTTTGGAATTAAGTGTTTGCATTTTAAGTGACTTAAATTGAAAAGAATTTTTTTTTTCCCTTTCAAACTAGTTGTAAGAGAAAGCTTGATGTAAGATTTAAATAAGAAATTTGTTCATTTATTGAGCAATGATTTATCGAATGTCCATTCTGTGCCAGGTATTGTTAGGTCTATGAGCATCAGTGAACGTGACAAAAATCCCTGCTCTTTATTTTAGTTGAAGAGACAAACAAGCAACATGTAAACAAATAACTGTGTAATTGTAAGTAGTGTATGACCAGTTCTGTGAAGTAAAAGCTTGGCACATGCAGAAAAATTTTCCAAACTTTGTATTATAATTTTCAGAGTACAGCAAATGCCTTGTCTGTCTGTATTCCACAATTAACATGTTTAAGATATATTTGCTTTATCTGTCCATCTATATGTGTGTCTGAGTGTCTGGCTATCTAGGTTTATTTTTTTCCTTCAAATCATTTGAAAATTATATTGCAGATATCCTTCTCATTATAATAATGGAAATGCAACAATATAATAATGAAATATGATAATTGATGATTACTAATACTTCATCCCTAAGTGTTTCAACAAACATCTCTTCGGAATGAGGACATTCTTCCTTAGAGTACAGAGTTAACTAGCATTTAGTTCTCTTACTTCCTTCAGTTGGCATTGTCATAGCTCATGAAAAGTGACCAAAGGATTTAGAATATTTTCAGGTCATCTGAACATAGAGAGTTTACAGAGTTTTCTTGAGAAGAGATCTGATAAATAGAAATAGTTTTAAAAACTGAATGATAGCTACTTTGCAGGTGTATTTTTATGACTTTTCAAGTTTTTAATTCTTGAAAACATAGGACTAGTCTAAACACCATGAGTGGAAATGCACATTTACTGAGAAACTGCTCCAGTTATAAGCTATGCTAGGCTTCCCTGGTGGCTCAGATGGTAAATCGTCTGACTACAATGCAGGAGACCCGGGTTCGATCCCTGGGTCAGGAAGATCCTCTGGAGAAGGAAATGGCAACCCACTCTAGTACTCTTGCCTGGAAAATCCTATGGATGGAGGAGCTTGGTAGGCTACAGTCTATGGGGTTGCAAAGAGTCGGACACAACTGAGCAACTTCACTTCACTTTTAAGCTATGCTGAGCACATTTATATGCTGTCTTTTGAATCCTAGAAACTTTTCAAGAATGTTAAAACATATCTCTATGCTATGAAAGAAAGAGTAATCATTTCTTTAAGTAAAAATGTTTATTTAATTACAGCTGGACTATCTAGTGGCAAAGCAAGGAATCTGGATACCTGTCTTCTGTGGGAAAGCACAAGCAGTTTCCACTGTGTCTTGCTGCATTTTAAGGAGAGTTAGCATTCTCTACTTTTAGAGGCTTTCTTTCAAAATAAATAGCTAAATATGTAAGCGGAGTTGATGATAGATGTTGCTTTGTTTCTTTTTTTTGAGTCACTTTTGTGGTTCAGTTCATTTCAAGCCACTCAGTGGTGTCCAACTTTTTGCAACCCCATGGACCGCAGCACGCCAGGCCTCCCTGTCCATCACCAACTCCCGGCATTTACTCAAACTCATGTCCATTGAGTCGGTGATGCCATCCAACTGTCTCATTCTCTGTCGTCCCTTCTCCTCCTGACTTCAATCTTTCCCAGCATCACAGTCTTTTCAAATGAGTCAGTTCTTCTCATCAGGTGGCCAAAGTATTGGAGTTTCAGCTTTAGCATCAGTCCTTCCAGTGAACGCTCAGGACTGATCTCCTTTGGGATGGACTGGTTGGATCTCCTTGCAGAGATCTCCAAGGGATTCTCAAGAGTCTTCTCCAACACCACAGTTCAAAAACATCAGTTCTTCGGCTCTCAGCTTTCTTTATAGTCCAACTCTCCTATCCATGCATGACTACTGGAAAAACCATAGCTTTGACAAATGAACCTTTGTTGACAAAGTAATGTCTCTGCTTTTTAATATGCTGTCTAGGTTGGTCATAACTTTTCTTTGAAGGAGCAAGCGTCTTTTAATCATCATCTGCAGTGATTTTGGAGCCCCCCTCCAAAATAAAGTCTGTCACTGTTTCCACTGTTTCCCATCTATTTGCCATGAAGTGATGGGACCAGATACCATGATCTTAATTTTCTTAATGTTGAGTTTTAAGTCAACTTTTACTCTCTTCTTTCACTTTCAATAAGAGGCTCTTTAGTTCTTCTTCGCTTTCTGCCATAAGGGTGGTGTCATCTGTATATCTGAGGTTATTGATATTTCTCCTGGCAATCTTGATTCCAGCTGGTGCTTCATCCAGCCCAGCATTTGTCATGATGTAATCTGCATATAAGTTAAATAAGCAAGTTGACAATATATAGCCTTGTCGTACTCCTTTCCCTATTTGGAACCAGTTTGTTGTTTCATATCCAGTTCTAACTGTTGTTTCCTGAACTGCATACAGATTTCTCAAGAGGCAGGTCAGGTGGTCTGGTATTCCCATGTCTTTAAGAATTTTCCAGAGTTTGTTGTGGTCCACACAGTCAAAGGCTTTGGCGTAGTCAACAAAGCAGAAAAACTGATGACCCAACGGATGTTGGCAATTTGATCTCTGGTTCCTCTGCCTTTTCTAAATCCAGCTTGAACATCTGGAGGTTCACAATTCATGTACTGTTGAAGCTTGGCTTGGAGAATTTTGAGCATTACTTTACTAGTGTGTGAAATGAGTGCAATTGTGCAGTAGTTTGAGCATTCTTTGGCATTGCCTTTCTTTGGGATTGGAATGAAAACTGACCTTTTCCAGTCCTGTGGCCAGTGCTGAGTTTTCCAAATTTGCTTGCATATTGAATGCAGCACTTTCACACCATCATCTTTTAGGATTTGAAAGAGCTCAACAGGAATTCCATCACCTCCACTAGCTATGTTCGTAGTGATGCTTCCTAAGGCCCTCTTGACTTTGCATTCCAGGATGTCCAGCTCTAGGTTGGTGCTCACACCATCATGATTATCTGGGTCATGCAGATCTTTTTTGTATAGTTCTTCTGTGTATTCTTGCCACCTCTTCTTAATATCTTCTGCTTCTGTTAGGTCCATATCATTTCTGTCTTTTATTGTGCCCATCTTTGCATGAAATGTTCCCTTGGATCTCTAATTTTCTTGATGAGATCTCTAGTCTTTCCCATTCTATTGTTTTCTTCTTTCTTTGCATTGATCACTGAGGAAGGCTTTCTTATCGCTCCTTGATAGTCTTTGGAACTCTGCATTCAAATGGGTGTATCTTTCTTTTTCTCCTTTGCCTTTTGCTTCTCTTTTTACAGCTATTTGTAAGGCCTCCTTAGACAACCATTTTGCCTTTTTACATTTCTTTTCCTTGGGGATGGTCTTGATCCTTGCATCTTGTACAATGGATAAAAATTCATATAAAAAAGTTTTATATGACAACAATTATGGATTCTTTATATTTGACACTCAATCAAATTCTCCCCAGCACTGCAGTTACCCCATACATGTATAAGCAATATTTTCTCAGTTACATTCGTTTTAAAGAGTCAGGGCTGTGTGTTCTGTTTCAGTTTCTGATTCAGTAGATCTGAACACACTTCCTGGGTTTGCCAGTACTGCCAGTCTAGGGACCACACTCTGAGTATCTACCTGTTTGTCCTCTCTGAGTACTTACCTTCGTACTTATCACTCACTTTAAACGTTCTCTCATCCATGACTCCTTTGTTTTTACTTCTGTGTATTGAAAATGTCCGTTGTTCTCAAATGTTAGTGTGTAGGTGAATCACCAGGGAAAATTGTGGACAAAGCAGATTTCTGATTGGACTCCAAACATTGACTTTTAGCAAGTCCCTGAGCTGGTCTATGGAGAGCAGTTGGTGAAGTCCTGACTTTCCCATTGATCACCTGCTCCTCATCACCATGACTGTCTATTGTATTTGTCTCTGTTTTTTAATACTGTAGTATCATTTTTCATTCATTTGTCTGTCTCCCTCCAGCATCCCTAAAGGGAAAGAACTGTTTTACTTAGCATTATGACTTCAGTGCTTAATACCATGCAGTATTAAAAAGCAATAGACTTGATAAAAATAAGTTACTGAACAAATGGAAAAAGAAAAAGGCAGTAGACTTGAGTACCACCTGTATAATTTAGCTCTGTGATCTTGGAGAACTTACTTAATCTCCCTGAGCCTCAGTGTCCTCTTTTGTTCCACTTACTCACTATGGACATTTTTTTTGTTCCATTTTGTTCCATTTACTCACTGGAAATTAGCTCTCAGGCATGGTAGTATTTAGTGTAGTAATTTACATACAGAATGTTCCCAATAAATGGAAACCATTGCTACTGTGGCGGTTGTGTTATGAAAGAAGCAAAATAAATGTTTCAGTTTGTGAAATACTCTTAATAATGATTTCAGCATTCAAATTCAGGATATGTGGTTAACACTTCATTAAAAGATCTTGGCTTAATTGTCTCAATTAAACACAGTTTCCTGTTTTGCTATTTTATGAAAATACTGTGAAGTAAAACCATGCCTTGGACCTTTTCTCTCCCACAGGAAAACAAAGAAACCGCTTGGAACCCATGGACACCATCTTTGTGAAACAGGTGAAAGAGGGCGGACCTGCTTTTGAAGCTGGACTGTGCACAGGTGCTGATATTGAAACAGACTCTAAATTTCTTACTTTGTTTCTTCCAGATTTCATTTTTCATATTTTTCTTTCTCCTTCTGTGTGTTTCTTTCTTCCTCTTCATATTAGTTGTTTCTGAGACCTAGTTAGTTGTATGCTTCTTGATACCCAAATAGATACATTCTGACAGAAATACAGAGCTGTACACAACTGAGCAACTTAGCACACGCACATGCAATTTGTGGGCACTTTTATTCTTGTTGTCCAATTGCTAAGTGGTGTCTGACTCCTTGCAACCCCATGTACTGCAGCACACCAGGCTTCTCTTTCCATCACTATTTCCGTGAGTTTGCTCAAACTCACATCCATTGAGTCAGTGATGCCATCCAACCATCTCATCCTCTCAACCATTGCCCCTTTCTCTTGCTCTCAGTTTTTCCCAGCATCTTTTCCCAGGGTCTTTTCCAGTGAATCAGCTCTTTGCATCACATGGCCAAAGTGTTGGAGCTTCAACTTTAGCATCAGTCCTTCCAATGCATATTCAGGGTTGATTTCCTTTAGGATTGACTGTTTTGGTCTCCTTGCTGTCCAAGAGACTCTCAAGAGTCTTCTCCAGTATCAGAGTTCAAAAGTGTCAATTCTTTGGCATTCAGCCTTCGTTGTAGTCCAACTCTCACATTCATATATGACTACTGGAAAAACCATAGCTTTGACTAGACAGACCTTTGTTGGCAAAGGTCCATGATGTCTCTGCTTTTTAATATACTGTCTAGGTTTGTCATAGGTTTTTTTCCAAGGAGCAAGGATCTTTTAATTTCAAAAAAGTGGGCACTTTTAGTTACCACTTAATAATGGACTCTCATAGGCCCTTTAAAACAACCTATTTTGCATACATTTAATTTTGACAAAGGTGAACAAAATAGTAAAATGATGAAGATATTTATTGATCTAATTAAAATAATCCCGAAGCTCCAAATTCCAGAAGAGCCTGGCCTGCCAGAGAGGAATTAGTTCATTCCACCACAAAGAGTAGCTTATTTTTTTGGTGAAAATGGTAAATTTTCTTTATTGAAAAAATTTTTATCAGTATAGTTGCTTTATAGTGTTGTGTGAGTTTCTGCTGTGCAGCACAGTGAATTGGCTGTGCTTATATATACATGACCCCTCTGTGTTGGATTTCCTTCCCATTTACACCCCTTAGTGCATCAAGTACAGTTCCCTCTGCTATATAGTAGAATTCTCATTAGTTATCTGTTTTATACATTTATTATCAGTAGTGTATATGTGTCAATCCCAATCTCCCGATTCATTCCATCCCTCCAAGTCCCCAAAGAGTCACTGAAGTCTCCAGTCCAATGCGAGCAAGCCCAGCTGCATGTCTGCATGTGTGGTCTGTTTGTTCTGAAATACTTTGTGACTTACGATTTTCATAAACACTAGCTAGGACTTAGTTTAGAGTATTGCACACACTAAAATAGTTACCCCTTTCTCTTGTTTTTAAACATGAGATAATTTTAAATGGGAATTAATGAAAAACTATCTTTCACTGCCTTTTGATTAAAATATCTTTTCAGCTACAGGTATAAGTATTGGGTGTCATTCTTAAGATATAGAAGGCACTGTTAATTTGTTAGTTGTTTTTTGGTCACAGTTGGGCTGTGCTAGGCACATGAAAAGATTTTTTCTATTTTCTTCTTTCCCTTGCCCTTTCTCTCATTTATTTTCTTTTATGCTCCATTGAATTTTTGTGTGTCATCCAGACGTCCTTTACCCCATTAAAATGAAGAACAAGTTAATATATATAAAGTCAAACCCATGTGTACACCCATATTTAAGTTCTGCAGTGTAGCACTAATCAGTAAACGAAAGAGACTGGGAGAATACGACAAAGAAATTAGTTGGACTAAAATTGGTGCTAAGTGCTAAGTCACTTCAGTCATGTCCAACTCTGTGTGACCCCATAGACGGCAGCCCACCAGGCCCCCCAGTCCCTGGGATTCTTCAGGCAAGAACACTGGAGTGGGTTGCCATTTCCTTCTCCAGTGAATGAAAGTGAAAAGTGAAAGTGAAGTCGCTCAGTCGTGTCCAACCCTCAGCGACCCCATGGACTGTAGCCTTCCAGGCTCCTCCGTCCATGGGATTTTCAAGGCAAGAGTATTGGAGTGGGGTGCCATTGCCTTCTCCACTAAAATTGGAGGACACTAAACTTCCCTAGTAGTCCAGTGGTTAAGATTCCACACCAGGGCTGTATCCCTGGTCGAGGAGCTAAGATTCCACACATTGCCCTGCATAGCCAAAAAACTAAAAATAAATAAATAAAATTAGGGGATTTATTTTATTTGTATAAATATTTAGAGATAAAATACTTTTTGAGGTTTCTAAATTCATCAGTTGCTGTACCCTTCATTTAAAACATCGTTATGTCTCATAAGCTGGATATATTAACATTTAGGATCATTTTTATAAAAGATACTTTACAAAACAATGAGCAAGGATATATCAAAAATAAGTATATTACTCAGGAAGTATTACAAAAGTACTCAGAAGTGACATTGTGAAGGAATTCCTCATGTGTTTTTTTAATTCCTCTTTGAAGGTGATCGAATTATAAAAGTCAATGGAGAAAGTGTTATTGGAAAGACCTATTCTCAAGTAATTGCTTTAATTCAGAACAGGTAAGTCTTGACATGATTAATTTTGGCCAAAGATGGGTTTTATAAATCAATGAAGAAAGTAGACTTAATACAATATTGTATTCCTATAAGAAGCTGATTTGATGTAAAGATAGGACACCTTCTTTTAAAGTTGAAAATGCATTTGAAAGTTGCCAAGAGCATACTACCAGAGGATGGTGTATTTGATGGCTTTGTTTTGGCAAATTTACTAGATTTGTAATTAAAATCCTTTTGAGCCTGAGAGGCATACATTTTAGGTTTGCCATTAAGTTTCTTACTTTTATTTGAAGTGACAATTAAATTTGTTGATAATATGTATAGAAATACTTGCATATATAATTTAAAACTACTAAGATAACTTATCTTTAAATAGCTTATTGAATAATATTCTTGGCTCAAATTCATTTGTTTTAACAAAGACCACAAGAAATCATCTTTTAACCCACTTGTCTGCCTACTGCCTGCAGAATAGGATTTTGAGTTTTAGAGATAGAATAATATTTATAGAGTGACTGACTGTAAAGATAATTTAGTCCAACTCTCTTTCTCTCTGTCACACACCTAGACTTTTTTAAAAAATTACAAATACAGAAATCAAAAGCCAAAGAGGTTGCCATATTAAATTTTGGTCAAGAATAAGCCATGACTCTACTAGGGTCTGATTTCCAGATCATCATCACAAGAGGTTCTACCCAGATTCAAATATAGTAACTTTTAGGTGACCTGTTGCTTTATATTAGCCACACTCAGCGGTCTGTAATTAAATTGAAGTTCACTGTTTTCTGAAGTCTTCTATCAAGCTCCTCTAACCATGTCTAAAGCAGTTCATGCTATAATCTCACTTATTTACACAAGGATCCTTGGTGATATTAGTGGTAAAACACCTGCCTGCCAATGCAGAAGATGTAAGAGATTCAGGTTCAGTTCCTGGGTTGGAAAGATCCCCTGGAGAAGGAAGTGGCATCCTGCTCCAGCTTCTCCAGTGGGCTTCCCCAGTGGCTCAGCGGGTAAAGAATTTGCCTGCAGTGCAGGAGACACAAGAGACACAGATTCAATCCTTGGGTCAGGAAGATCTCTGGAGAAGGAAATGGCAACCCACTGCAGTATTCTTGCCTGGAAAATCCCACGGACAGAGGAGCCTGGCAGGCTACAGTCCATGGCATTGCAGAGTCGGACATGACTGAGTGACTTAGCGGCAACAACAGTTTACACAAATGCCCTAATACGTTGCCACTTTTAGAGTTGGGTGATCATGATTTATTGATTTCAGAGTATTCTTTTTACTATTGGATTCTAGGTGTTCCTGAGTGACACCTATTTGATCTTAAGTATTGAGGAAACCTGGGGACTGATAAAGAATTGAAAGCCTCCCCCAGAGGCAGTGGGGAGATCTACCCACATTTTCTTTTTGAAAATAATTTAGATCATGATAAATATAACACTATGTTTTGTCAACCTCTAATTTAAGAGTTTTCAGGGTATTTCTTAACGTGTCGTCTTGAAAAGTACCATTTTCTCAAAACAACCATAATTTAATCTTTGTTTTCCTCAAACTCCACATTAATTTTTTTTTTTTTTTTTCTGGTTACTGCTGCAGTTCATCTTTCACGATAATAACATTTTGGAATGACAGTCTTAATTTTTCACCAGTAAAGCAATTTGAAAAATTAAGTAAATAAATAAATGTTTTTTTTTTTATGATCTATTTTTCTTTTAAAAAATTGTGTTCCTTTTGTCTGCAGTTGGTAGCAAATGGATTAATGCAGCACAAAGCCATTGAGATTCTGCAGTGTATTAATGTAAAAATGTATCCTTGCAGAAGAATTTATCTAAGCATCAGTATGTATTTTCCACCAACTCTAAATGTTGAAATTCAAGTACTTCCATATTTTCTTAGTAGAATTGATGTGAACCTGTGGTTCTTACTGGTTTACTATTCTCTTTGCATTTATGAACCTAAAAATAAGGGTTCAAATAAAGACACCAGTAAATTATTAGATTTTGGGTTTTTTGTTGTTTGTTTCTTAATCTCATGATTGTATTGGGGGGAAGTCTATCCAGTATTGTTAGGGTAGATACTGAAGCCCTAGCTGGGGACAGCACCACTATCCTTGCATATCTCAATGTAATTCTGATATCACAGGACTCAATATAATTTTTCCCTTTGAGCTGTTTTAAACCTAGAGAAACTTGTCTATTATTTCAACAGGACACTGGCAGTACCAAAATAAAATGAGACTTTGAGCTATTCCTGTAAAAGCTCTAAATTAAATCATGGAGAAGAAAGCAAATAGTTGAGGTGCTATATGGTTTTTAAAGATAAAGCATCATTTTGATGATTGTGATGGTGAACTCTTATTTCCTTCCCTTCTGAGGCCAAGAGGGAATATTTCAAAATTAGGATGTTTAGTATTGCTGAAAATATTAAATTTGAGGGTTCTTCGATTATTTTCATGTTGATGGGTTTTTAACTTGATAAACAGTGAGACTATGTAGTGAAAATTTGTAATTTGTTCTTTGACCTGAGATAAAGGAATACGTAATTATATATTGATGAGTTTTGTTCCAGGAATATTCAATATAAGTAATATACTTGGTGTTTCTAAATTAGAAGCATGTTGTAAAGAACACTTGACCAATTCTGAATAGCTCAAACATATGTACATAATTATGATATATACATAAAAATTACTGCTTTTCATTTTAATGATTTGAATTTGAAAGTAAAGATTTTTGAAATCTGCAAGTTAAAAATACCTGGGTTACCTCTTTTTTGCCTCCCCTAAAATAGTTTATGTATATTCAATTTCAGTGATACAACATTGGAACTTAGTGTTATGCCAAAAGATGAAGACATTCTCCAAGTGGTAAGTTTTATTTGTTTAAATATGTGGATTGTTTTATAGTTATGAATGTTAATAAAAATTCTCTAAAGATAGAGGTAAATCAGATTTTTTAAAAAGATTCTAAGGGGGAAAACCCTTAAACACTCTGTTTTTCTCTACACTACCAAAGAGAGAGAGAAAAAGACAGACACAGACCATCGTCAGTTTTTGACAATTAAGCAACATGAGAATGTTTTATTAATTTCACAGTAAACTTGCTGTTGTTATTTGGAATGAGATTCCTAAAGAGTTTGTTTGCCCCAGTGTTGCGTTCTAGATTATTCCTTTGACCAGAGCCAAACCTCAGAATGCAAGTACATATCCCCAGGAACTAGACTTTTTAAAAAAATTATGAAGTCAGAAGTTTTATGAAAGCCGTTTCTTAATTTTTCAGTATTACTGCTTGTAAATTAACTTACCAAACAGTTTTCAACAGTGTCCATTCATTCCATTAGAAGGAATGTTCACAATGAGTACAGTCCACACCTTAAGGGAAAAAATATGTTAACATCTTAGAGAGGGAATGAAATTAGGTAGCTGAAAACCTATAGCATTTGTCTTAAAATATCTTTCTCCTCTTGAGAAAGAAAACAAATTGAATGGACTATTCAGCTCCTTTATTAAACTCAGATATTGCTGACGGTAAGAAAAGAAGACAAATTTCATTCAGGAATAGTTTTCAATTGACTTTTGTAGTTCAGCAGCATAAAACAATTAGATTGGGGAAACAGTAGTGACTGCTGAAGTTTGTGATTTTTAGAAAACTTCCTTTTAGAGAATTGTCATTACTGTTTCGGAGAAGGCAATGGCACCCCACTCCAGTACTCTTGCCTGGAAAATCCCATGGATGGAGGAGCCTGGTAGGCTGCAGTCCATGGGCTCGTGAAGAGTCAGACACAACTGAAGCGACTTAGCAGCAGCAGCAGCAGCATTGCTGTTTTCCTCAGAACTAATGGAATCTTTGTGATAGGAATCAAATAGGGATGTTTTTCATTTATAAGGCGTTCTTTTGAACTTGCCTCAACCAAAGTCCTAAATAATCTTTGTAAACACTTTTTTTTTTTTTTTACAAAAAATATTGCTAATCCTAATAATTCCACTTACGGAAGCCTGGTGTGCTGCAGTCCACGGGGTCGCAAAGAGTCGGATACGACTGAGCGACTGAACTGAACTGAACTGATTGACTTACATGTAAAATATAATTAACCAAAATTCATGGAGATCAAGCTTGTGTTTTCAAGGCAGGCCGATTTCATTTTAAAATAGCACTTTTACTGATAAAAGATTATCCTTCTTAAGTGCACAGTTCTGTTGAGGTCAGGGGTGTCTGATCAAGGAGGGATAAATCCCATCCATGATGGTTTTCTTTATCAAGCAGAATTAGTTGCAGGGTTCCTACCCTGATCATTCACCACAATGAAAGAGTAACAGTCATAACCATGGAAAGCAGTGAAGTCACTAGATTGAAAATAAAGAGGGACTTATTCTCTAGGGCTCTACTTACGCAAAGGACCAGGAGGTGATACTAACAGGGTAGGGCAGACTTGACCTTGAACTGTTGCATTCTTCTGACTCAGAGATAGAGTGCTCTTCTGAAACAGAACTCTAGGGAAGAGTCATCTTTAGTAGACTCTCTCCTTGCTAAGGTGAAGGCGCTGGTGGGACTTTGTTAGAACAGTGAAAGAAATAGTTCATTTCAGAGTGGCTGGCAATGAATAAATGCCAAGGGAAGGGAATTAAGCACAAAATGATCTTCCTAGCATGCTGTGTAGTCGATGCAGGAGATCAACAATGCAATAATGTTCTAAGGATGTGATCAGTGGGAAATTTAATTGATGAGTCTCTTTGTGTTTTACCTAAAGTAGAGGGAAACTACAAATTGTTGCACCACAGGGGAAAGTTGGTTCACTGGGCTGACCCAAGCACACAGATCTTCAAAATTCCTCAGTAAAGGGTCCTGATATATTGTAACAGAAAAGTCATATTCTTCCAACTTCTTGTTTTATTTTAAGCATAAGAAATTAAAAGCCCAGGGACTTCCCTGGTGGTCCAGTGGTTAAGACTCCACCTTCCAATGCAGGAGGTGTAGGTTCCATCCCTAGTTGGGGACCTAAGATCCCACATACCTCACAACATGAAACAGCAGAAGCAGTATTGTAACAAATTAAACACTGACTTTAAAAATGGTCTACATCAAGAAATAAATAAATAAAAATTCTAAAAAAAAAAAAAGAAAAAATTAAAAGCCCATATCCCTGATAATAAAAGAAAACCTCACCTTTAAACCCAGTCTTCATTCAAATTTGCTTGTCCTGTAATTTGTTAGGAAATTGAAGGACTGTATTTAGTTAATGTAGGCTATGCGTTGTTCCCCGAAGAACATCAAAATGCAGAAACTTCTTTTCCGCATAAGTGTTTTTAGCTAGGATATCTACAAGTGTCATTTTAAAAAGCTATTATAAAACACAAAGAGAATCTGGAATTTAAAAAAAAATATGTGAAAATAAGGGGCCTTCAGAAGTACTTATGTTGCTGTTAAATCTGTTACTTAAAATACATGCTTGTAAAGATATATTTGTCCCTGTGAGGTTGAATATTCATTGTAAAGAAAACATGAACATTTTTACAGCCACTGTAAATACCATTTACCCAAAAGAAAGCTTGTTTTCTCAGTTTACATATGTTTGCCTGGGTAACAGCAGGGTGGGATGTCCATGAACTTTTGCTCCTCAAGTGATGTATAGACCAAATGGTTCTAGAGGTCCTCAGCTCATCTTTGAGAGGCGACGTAGAAAATTCGATTTAAAACTTGCCTCACGGAAGGACTGGTATATGATAATAATAAATCTCATAATTTACAGAAGACAGTGATACAGTGTTGAGAAACACGAAGTATTGGTAAAATTAAGAATTCTTCATTATGTTATTAAACTAGTGCTGGTGATCGTGCTCCTTTACTTGGCAGCCTTGTTTTTTAAGCATATCTAGATCCACAATATGTTTAGTTTTGTATTCATTTCAGTCGTGCGATGGTCTTATGTAATGACATTTTAGACTATGATCATAATCGTAGACAAGTTCATATTTTATGGTGATATTACAAAATAAAAAGCACTTCCTGTTGCACTTTTTAAAAAGTGAAATGATTGTGTTGCCCTCTCAGACACTGAATGAAATAGCCATCGCCCATCAAGTCGCCTAAAGGGCGATAGTAATATCGGTAGGGTCAGTCGCTCAGTCGTGTCCGACTCTGTGCGACCCCATGGACTGCAGCCCACCTGGCTCCTCTGTCCATGGAATTCGCCAGGTGAGGATACTGCAGTGGGCTGCCAAGTCCTCCAGGCGATCTTCCGGACCCAGGGATCGAACCTGGGTCTCCTACATTTCAGGCAGATTCTCTACCATCTGAGCCACCAGGGAAGTCCCTAAAGGGCAGTGCTAATGGGGGGAAAAAAATGTCCTCAAATGGACCCATTATAGGAGGGCTAGATCTGAGCATTCTTCTCCCTTCACACCTCAAGACATTTTGGTAAGCCTTTAGCACCATGGACTCAAAATTGAATTTTGAGTTGATCAGTTGTGATGGCTGTGGAGATTCTCAGGTGTGTCTGGTGTTTGACAAGGGCATTTTGAGCCTATTTCATGTTATTCTCTGTTAAACACAGCCGGGTTAAACAGCTTTTCTGATGTAACAGGGAAGAAAGTGATGCACTTGGACTTGAACCCACGCAGGTCTGAGACTGTATATAGCTTGTAGTTGAAGCTAAACCACCGTCCACACTGCCACTGGGTCCAGATGAAGGAGTCTGATGGCTGACACAGCCACACCGCCTGTCCGGGTCCGAGCTGTCAGGATAACCAGCCTCTGGGCTCTGCATCCACTGCTCTACTTACCACTCCATGAATATTGTGACATTCATTGGGAAACGTAGTTTAACCGGTTTTCCTTTAGATTTATCAGACATACTTTCTAATCAAATAACTATTTATTATGTTCCACACTCAGTGTACTATTCGATTAAAAATAGGTGTCCATTTGCCACATGTGCATCAGGGTGGTCCTGCTTTAGAATAGGGAAACAAGAACAGGAATTCTGGAAGGTTCTTTCATATTTTGAAAGTTTGAAGCAGTTACTTTCTTCTGCTTTTTTATCTTATTTTAAATATATTTTTAAAAAAGAATCTGCCTGCAATACGGGAGACCCCGGTTCAGTTCCTGGGTCAGGAAGATCTGCTGGAGAAGGGATAGGCTACCCACTCCAGAATTCTTGGGCTTCCCTCGTGGCTCAGCTGGTAAAGAATCCGCCTGCAATGTGTGGGAGACCTGGGTTCGATTCCTGGGTTGGGAAGGTCCCCTGGTGAAGGGAAAAGGCTACCCATTCTAGTATTCTGAGGAATTCTGTGGACTGTATAGTCAGTGCATGGGGTCACAAAGAGTTGGACACGACTGAGCGACTTTCACTTAAAATAATTATAAGAATATAAATGCTTGTTAGAAAAGTTTCAAATGATTTAGAAAGGTATAAGCTGTCCACAACATCCCCTTCTCCCATGCCCCGCTGTGACATATCTGGCATGTATTTGAAAATTATACAAACACGATAGGTGGTTATTTTTGCTTTTGTCATAGATACAGATATTAAAATTAACAGATCAGGCTGTTAACGGTGAACTGGTAGGCAGGAATTTTAATCTTCAGTTCAGTTCAGTCGCTCAGTCATGTCTGACTCTTTGCAACCCCTTGAATCGCAGCACGCCAGGCCTCCCTGTAGTAGCTTATTTATTCTGCACTCTTTTTGTTGGCTTGTTTTTATTATTTACTAGACAGTAAATACAGTATGGTAATAGTAATACTATAGTAATGGGTATGGTAATAGTGACTTTGATGCAATTCTACTAAAACTGAACTGGAAGATTATTTTTGGATTATTTAGCTACCGTTAGGCACTGTACATATAATTAAGATCCAGACTGTTAACATTACATTTTATTTAAATGCTCTTTACAATTCTAATTCCAAATGAAGACATTTGTAAGGCATCTTTCCTTACTCACTCCCCTCAACCCCCGCTTAGAGAACCCTTTGGATCTGTAGGCATGACAAGTTTGCTACTATTCTGTTTTCCTCAGATATGGTTTGAACTTTAACATTATAAACTTTTAAAGTAGTAAGGTAGTATAAGATATAAAACTTAAGAACAAGGGTAAAGGACATTTAAGAAAAAACATAGAGTGATATTTAAAAGGACTAATGAAAAAAAATTGGCCACAGTTTTTTTTTTTTCGTCATATCCTATTGAATTCCCAAGTGCTAATCAGTCTGAAAAAAATCTGAATATTGTCTAATTCCATCAAAACTTCTGGATATGTACTATGAAGTATCCATTTGGACTTAAATGTAAAAGTAAAAGTGATTATGAGCCAGATATGCAATTCTTATGACATTGTTCTCAAAAGTTTCTGGGCCATGCCATGGATGGTTGTTGTTGTTCAGTTGCTAAGTCGTATCCGACCCTTTGCGACCCTTTGGACTGCAGCATGCCAGGCTCTTCTGTCCTGCATTGTCTTCCAGAGTCTGCTCAAATTCATGCCATTGCAGACAAACATTAACACAGGATGATTCTGACTTCATTATAACAATATAATTATATAAAAACTATATAAACTAATATCATTAGATAAAGAATACTTTAAGTGATATTTTGTTCTGTTTAATTGGTGCCTGTTGACAATTCAGAGATTCCCAACGGGTAGTTAAAACACTGAAATGTCTGACCATGACATCTCAGTGAAAGACTTACTTTCTGACTCGTGAGAAAGCACGCCACAGTCACAGCTATGAGCAAGTTATGGAGTTTTAAATTCTGTTTTCAGAATGGGAAACTTAATCAATGGGTTCCATGTTCATCTGGAAGAGCTGAATGCTGTAATCCACCCCAGTGTTTGCCCAAGCCCTGGCTAAAGCTTTCCTTAGTAGGCTGTTTTCCAGAAGAAAATATAATGGCATTATGGGAGAAGAGGACTCCTTACAATGCATATTATCTGTTCCTAATTTACTCCCCTAGCTTATCATGGAGCTAATTTCTGTCTGTTCCATACCTCTTAGCATAGCCACTGAAGTTTATTCTCATGGCTTATCTGGAACATATACTAAGTGACAGTGGCCTTAGAGTACTGCTGATTTCCCCAGGAATGTTAACTGAATGTATTGGTTTCCAAACTTTATGAGAATGAAAAATATTTAAATAGATAACAATCTTTTTTAGTATCCATGAAATGAGAGACTATGTGAGAAAATTCAATACTATTACTGAATAAATTCATATTTTAATTGTCTCAAGCCTATTTGCTTACATTAGACAGTAGTACTGTATCTATAAGGTATTCTGTTTAGTCAGTCCACTGGTAATGCATGGTCCATGTGTATGTATTTTAAGGACCCCTTTGCCATCACTTTACCCAGAAGTGAGGACCCATGAATATAGACTAGGAATTTTAGCATTATCTAAAGTATGTCAAATACCTTTTCAAGCATTTAATATTGGTTAACCAAAAAGTTTGTTTTGGCAGCATTTCTTAGCAGAAATTCGAATTGTGTAAAAAAAAAAACCCAGGAAAAAAAAAATGGGTTCCATGGCCAAATAAATTTGTACCTTCATGTTGAGTTTTACAGTGTATGTTAATGTAGTAGAAGTTTTGAGAAGTCACAAAACACATCAGCCAACCTTCACTTTATCGAGCATAGGGAATACCCCCTTTCAGGTGATGTTTCATAAAACTGCACACACATGCTCTGGAAATACCAAACCAGACAACACACTCATCTGCACAGTTTTCCTGTCATGTAACAGTATCAGTGCGACTATAATCAGAATGAAAAAGATAGGCTTATTACATCAGTGGCAAATGCCCAAAATGTCTATTTGGATTGACTTTTCATTTACAGTGTTATGGTATGCATGTTTTCTTTCATCTACTTGGCTTTCATTTCTCACGGTCTCCTGGTTCAGATTCTGTAGTATCCATTATACATGAAAAAGAATTACTCTAGAAGAAGTGTTTTTTCATGTCCACTAAGTAGTTATTTTTCTAAGCGAATCAAACAGGACAAAAGGGACAGTGTGGAAAGATCTTAAGTTTTGAGGGAAACTCATTTAACCCAACAGTCGTTCTTTCATTCCAAAGTCCTGGTGTCAAGGCAGCGGCAGTCAGCTGACAGCTGGTGGTTGTGCTCCGATTTACAGGGGAAGGAGGAGGTTGTACTATTTTAAATGCATAATAGAGCATTCGTTTCGTCATCTGGAAGCAGAGATGGAAGAAGCTCAGGGGAACTGAGAGGCATCAATGTTGTTCCCGTGGAAGGGAAGCTTCCTAGCACATTATCAGACAGCAGCACAGATCAAAGAAAAGATCTGTCAGGAATGCATGTTACCAGATGTATTTTGCTTTCAAGAATGGTAGACAAATCAAATCAGAGCCAGATAAAAGCCTGAGAAGATGATGCTCAGACGGAAACTGAAGTTAATCTTTATGCCTCACTGCCCTTTACTTCTCTTGGTACCTTCCAGAGGATTCAGTATAGATGTATTTTTAGCTTACTGTTTTCCAGCATCAATATGACAACATGATTCTGTCTGTATGTCAGTAAGCAGCTTCTACTATGTTTTCCTATTTTCTGCTAGCTACAATTTACAAAGGATGTCACAGCTCTGGTAAGAACTGCACAGAAGCCATTTCCTTGCTTTTTAAGTCATGTTTTGTAGAAATTTGTAATAAGCCATTCTATTAAAACTGTCAGTTTGCTTAGAGGAATCTCTTCATGGTGTTAATCTTACTAATTTGCAGAATGTGTTTGTGATACATTATTTTCTTTATTATTTTTTCTTTTTATGTTTGATTTTTGTGTCCTGTGCATAACTGGTATTAAAACATAACATTTATCTGCATCCCTGTATATTTTTGAAGCATCTCACCTTCTCTCCTTTCCTAGTACTTTGCTGTTACGTTATGTTATGTTTGTGGCTGCACTTGAGCTTTGCAAGCTGTCAAAGATAGGAGATAGTTTTGAATTAAGCTTGTTTTGATTAGGGAAGAATATGTAACATGACACCACACCTAACTGTCTCAGCTGTTGAACATAATTCTGAGTTACCTTAATTAGCTCTGTTTTGTAGAGTCTCTGTATTTAATTTGTTGCTTTTAAGTTTTTAAAAATATTCCTAGATAATTTCATAAATAGTTGATTAAAAAAAATTGGAACTGCATGCTTACCTGTTCATAATAGAGAAATGTCTCCTTAAAACAGGTAAAAGAGACCAAATAAATTTGTACAGTACAATTTTGCATGAGTGTAAAATAAAAAATATAAATTATATACAGGAAGATGAATTACATTTATTCATATTTTATGCCTTTAATATGTGCATATTCTATATTTGAAAAATTTTAATAGTTAACATGGCTGTTAGAGGACCTGATTTATCAAAATGGATTATTTTTAGCAATTCAGCAGTTATTAATTGGCAAGACAATGTTCAATATATTATTTATCATAGCAGTAGTGCCTAGAGTAAAGATGTATTTGGTGAAGATTTTTAATATTTTCACCTTCACTCTGGCAAAAGATCCGGTTCTTCTTTTGCTGTGAGATTTATTAGGCAGCCATTTAACCTGCCAACTGCTGGGGAAAAAACAAACAAACAAACATAAAACTTAAAAGGGGAAATTTTTGAAAGCAAGATGTCCATATCTAATTATGGTGGGTGGAATGGATAGAATTTGATGTGTTTCAGACCTTTTGAGAAAATAGGCAATTGTAATTTATATTTTTTGCAATTCTACAATTTATTTGCTTTCTGAGAGACTAGCTGAATTTGTGGAGTCCCCTTACATTGTGTCTGCATGCATGCTTTAGCGAATGCCACTCGGGACCAAGGCAGGGCACCATAAAATAAGAGTAGATCGCAAGATTGGAAATGTGTTCCTTTGCTGAGTTTGAAGTGACCCATTTCTCTCCTCTCCATGTAGGCGTATTCTCAAGATGCCTACCTGAAAGGCAATGAAGCCTACAGCGGCAATGCCCGCAACATCCCTGAGCCCCCACCAGTCTGCTATCCCTGGCCGTCATCCGCCCCTCCCGCCATGGCACAGCCCCCTGAACCACCTCCTCCAGACTCAACAGCAAGCAAACCGCAGACTAGCCCCCCAGTATTGACGCAGCCCAGCAGGGCCTACAGGATGGAAATCCAAGTGCCTCCGTCACCACCAGAGGTGGCCAAGTCCAACACAGCAGTGTGTGTCTGCAATGAGAGTGTAAGGACCGTCATTGTACCTTCTGAGAAGGTTGTAGATTTATTACCTAACAGAAGCAACCACACAGTTCCCGCTCACAGAACTGAGGAAGTGAGGTATGGCCGAAACGAACAGCCCTCTTTCAAAACAGCAACAAGAACCACCTCACCACCGTCCTCAGTTCCCACTGCCCATCTCATCCACCAGCCCAGCTCCAGGTCATTGGAACCTTCTGGCATTTTACTTAAATCTAGCCACTACGGCGGACACTCAGAAGGTCTGGTGAGCAGATCTCCAGCTGTGGAGTCTCCTTCTGTAACTGTCAACCACTACTCTCCCAACTCCCATCAGCACATAGACTGGAAAAACTATAAAACTTACAAAGAGTATATTGATAACCGGCGCTTGCACATGGGCTGTCGGACCATTCAAGAAAGGTTAGATAGTTTAAGAGCCGCCTCTCAGAGCACAGCGGATTATAACCAGGTGGTGCTGAACCGCGCTGCCCTGCAGGTACGGCGTCGGAGCACCTCTCAGGACCGAGTGCCCCAGTCCATCCAGGTCCGGCAGCGCAGCGTGTCCCAGGAGAGGCTGGAGGACTCTGTGTTGATGATGTATTGTCCGAGGAGTGCCTCTCAAGGCGCGCTGACATCTCCTTCTATTAGTTTTAGTAACCACAGAACTCGCTCGTGGGATTACATTGAGGGACAGGGTGAAACCTCGGAAAACGTCCATTCTGAATGTCCACCGCCGGATGCAAATGGTGAACGAAAGCAAACTTACAAGTGGAGTGGATTCACCGAACAGGACGATCGGCGAGGTATTTACGAGAGACCCAGGCAGCAAGAAATTCACAAATCTTTCCGAGGCTCCAATTTTACGGTGGCTCCGAGTGTGGTAAATTCTGACAGTAGGAGAGTGAGCAGCAGAGTCGGGGGATCAGTGTCTCAGTTTAAAAAAATTCCAGCAGATCTAAAACCCCTGCAGCCCAGCAGAAATTTTCAAACTACTTGTGGAATGTCGCAGCCTCGAGGGATTTCCCAGGACAGGTCAGCTCTTGGGAAAGTCCGAAGTAACTCTCTGAAAGCGCCTTCTACGCATGTCGCGAAACCACCTTCCAGCCAGAACTCATTTGTTTCTATCAAAGACCAAAGACCAGTAAATCACTTGCATCAAAACAGTTTATTGAATCAGCAGACATGGTCACGGACAGAAAGTGCCCCTGATCACCAAGTGGACACTGGGAAGCCCCCCTCTCTTTCTGGAGCTTCTGTTAAGCCCCCTGCTCTGGCAAGTGAGAATGCTAGCACTCCAGGTTTTGAGTTATCTGTCACTCAGAGGGATCAAGATTTAAATGTACAAGAGGTGGAAATTCAGCAATCGAATGCTATAGATAATAAAGAAACTGTCATCCTAAGAGAAAAACCTCCGTCTGGGCGCCAGACACCGCAGCCTTTAAGGCATCAGTCTTACATCTTAGCAGTGAGTGACCAGGAGACAGGCTCAGATACCACCTGCTGGCTGCCGAATGATGCTCGCCGGGAGGTCCATATAAAAAGGATGGAGGAGAGGAAGGCCTCAAGTACCACTCCACCCGGTGATTCCTTGGCTTCCATCCCATTTATAGGTGAGTTCACCTCATAGTTGTTGGTTAACATGTCAAATATGTCACAAATCTTTCCAGCAAAGTATTTCTAGTTTCCAGGAATTTAACTCTGTGATCTTGAAACACTTGTTCTGAATTTTCTACACTCTGCTAAAAACCAGAGCCATGAGTTTTTTGTTTGTTTTTTTTTAAGTATTTTTATTTATTTATGCTGCACCTCACAGCATGAGGGATCTTAGTCCCCTGACCAGGAATCAAACTCGTGCCCCGTGCAGTGGAAGGGCAGAGTCTTAACCACTGGACTGCCAGGGAAGTCCCCAGAGCCATAAGCTTTTACTCTCAAAAATTATTTCTTGCATCAATTTTCCTTTTTTTATTTTAAACTTTGCATACCTAATACCCATTGTTAATCTTGATTTTGATGAAACATATCCCTACCATCTGGGGAGACTCAGCAAACCAGATTGTGCTTGGTGGTTAATTCAGCTGAAACAATAGTCAAGTAGAACAGTTTGGATCACTAGCAATCAACCTTTCATTTCATCAGTGCTTTTTACTTTCTGAAGCTGATTTCTGTATAAATTTTAATTCATGGGCCGACTGAAAAGACCTCTTTGTTGCTAAATTACTCTGTCTTAGAATAAATCCTGGAATAGATGGGGAGAAATTACTTAAATGACAAGCCTGTGCCCTGATCTAGAACATCTATCATGTTCACTGAGGCTTTAGACTGCTCCCACACGCCCCAAGTATATTATCCACACAGCAACCAGTACATTTTTAAAAACATAAATCAGATCATTTCACTTCTGATCAGAACCCTGGTTTAGCTTCCTGTGTTACTCAGAATAGAATCCAAAATTCTATGGCAGGCTAGGCCCTCCATGATCTGCCCCACAACTGTACCGCACCTCTCTGCCCCTACCTCCCATTTTCTGCTCATCCCATCTTCGCACATGCCGGCCACCCAGCAGCCCTGGAACACACCAAGCACACCCTGCTTCAGGGCCCTGGCACCAGTTCCCAGCCCTGGAATGCATTCCAGAGATATTCACAAGACTTTCTCAGTACCTTTGGGCCTCTGCTCAGACATTACCTTATCAAAGCAGCCTTTCCAGACCAGCCTATCTGAAATACACACAGAACCTGACATTCTCTATGTCCTTAAGCTACTGTATTTAGCTTTATACCACCTGTTTCCACTTGACATTGTACTTTTTTTTTTATTACATCTTTCTCTGCAGATCTAAAGCCTAAACTTTGTGAGAGCCAGGATTTTAGATCTTTTTATTCACATCTTTGTCCTTAGTGTCTGGAACCACTGCCTGGCGTAGAGAAGGGACTCAATGAATATTTGTTGAAATACTAGATGAATGATAATTTTGAGATGATAGTTTAAATGTATAGCAAAACATAACAAACTTTTATCATGTCTAAGATACCACCTGCTAACAAGATTATCATGTATGTGTGTTAGTATTATCCTCATGTAATAAATGAGAAACTTAAGCTATGGAGAGGTTAAATAACTTGCCCAAAGTCACACAGTTAATAAGCAATAGAAACTTCGCTGATTTAGCCTCATCTCAGGGCATAACTCCAGAGGGCATCATTTGTACAGAGTGCCTCGTGAAGAGCGTCCTCTGGAGGTGTGTGATTCAGCCTTGCTTTGAGGCCAAAGTCATACTCTTCTTCAGTGGATAGGTTCAGGAAGAGTTTGCCATGATTTTGTAATACAGTGTGGTTCTTTTTGAGTGCTATTTCAGAAGTCTTCTTTTCTAGAGAAATATTTTAAAGCTCTTGCGCTGTTGGACTATCATGTGACACTATCAGAATCAGCTTTAAAAAAAAAATTCCATACAACTCACATTTTTAAAATATATATGAAATATTCAAGTTGTAAACATTGTAGGGAATCTCAGCCTAAACTGTGCTCGTGTTTATATCTGTAACCTTAAGGCCAACCCCCCCAAACAGCAGAATTTTATTGTAGATGAAATGGTATAAAAATGATTGTTTTATGAATTTTTTTTTTAAACAACAACAAAAAAAACCCTGCTGTATTTCACAGGCCTGTGAGACCAGAATAATAGCATTATATTTGTTCCTACTTAATAACAATAATATAATCCAATTATATTATAATAATAAAAAGTTTGCTAGTTACATGTGTTAATATTTCTTCCTAGTCACTACTAGGTATAGAAATAAACCAAAAGGTCCGTTATGTTATTAAAGAGAACTTTGGCTAAAATATAAAACAAAAATCTATTTAATTGTATATGCATATAAAGATATAGAAAAATGATTAGAAGAGACCATTTTGTTCATTATAAAATAAAAATGCTCACTAATTATTTCTGAATCAAATTCTACTTCAAGTACTTATTTCAATCTCTTTTATAGTTCCCAGTGAATGACATCTTTTATGAATCATGACTTAAAAGTCCCACAATATAGAAATGGCTTTGTAATCCATTTATTTCTTATATGCCTCCCAGAACCTTAATGTACTGCATATGATTACTCTTGTATGTCATTTGATCAGCACCCATGGAAAAGGGTAGAATAAAGAACTGAGATATGAACACAGAATTGATTTCACCGTTTCAGATATAAACTGGATTTTTACATGGATGTTAGCGTTCTTAAGTACCAAAATTTAATAATTGAATTCCTTTTATATTTTTGAGCTTCAGAGTTTTATCTGACCAATAGGTCCTTCTTTTTTTTTTAATTTTTAGCCACATCCCATGGCATATGGGAGCTTAGTTCCCCAACCAAGGATCAAACCCACTCCCTCTGCACTGGAAGGCAGAGTCTTAACCACTGGACTACCGGGGAAGTCCCGGTGTTTGTCTTTCCAATCTAGCTATTTTTAAAAATGGATGTCTTACTTAGATAGACACCAACATTGAAATGGAGTAAAAGAGACCATTTGCAATGTTTCTCAAAGTATTTTCTGGAAATACTAATTCCATTTGATAAAGGCGGGGTGAGGGGGGTGGGGGCAAAGATTAGTAATCAAATAAATTGAGAAATGCTGAGTTTTAAAAATTAAGTTTGTCTATCATAGAACTCTCAGGATCATGAACATAGTCCTTATATCTTATGAGTTTTCTAAGCAGGATATAGTACAGTTTGTCTCAGAAGTATTTGATCATGAATCCTTTCTTTTATTTAGAGCATTTCAGTTTAGTGTACCATAAAACATACTTTGGAGAATGTTGGACTATGCTTTGTGCTTTTTATGAAACATTAAATTAGAAGGAAAAAAAGAATTAAGGCTTACTTTTATAGCGTCACACTCCGAGTCTTAATAGTCTGTAATTTTAATAATTATTTTTGTTACTTGAAAGTATTATAACCAATGGAAATAAACAGGTGCTTTGGCTGTATTTCCCAAAATATCAGAGAATGGAGCCAATTCATTTACTTTGTTATCTGTGTAATACAGAGATAATGAAACATCTTGCAGAAAGAAAAATTTCCAGCATTTTGTTATACATTTAACATCTAATAGTCCTCTGGGGTCACAAAACTTAGAAAAATTAAGAAAATAAACCACTTTGTTTTTAAATTAGGAAGATCCGTCATTAGCAATATTTTATTTATACCTGCTCACACCCTTGTGACTCAGCTGGTAAAGAATCCACCTGCAATGCGGGAGACCTAGGTTCATCCCCTGGGTTGGAAGATGCCCTGGAGAAGGGAAAGGCTACCACCTCTAGTATTCTGGTCTGGAGAATTCCATGGGATGTATAGTCTATGGGGTTGCAAAGAGTTGGACACGACTGAGCAACTTTCACTTTCACTATACACACATGCCCTGTAAAGGTTTGAAGTATATCCTGAAAATAAATTTCAACACCTATCACAAGTAAATACGAAATACAAAATGAATAATGAGTTCCTAAGTAGTTTGTTCTTTAGTAGCAAGTATTAAGGTATATTCTCCAATCTTGAATTTTGTGGGGTTTTTTTCCTATTTTTAATTGGAGGATAACTGCTTTAAAATGTTTTCTTAGTTTCTGCTGTACATCAACATGAATCAGCTATATGTATACATATATTCCCTCCCTCCGTTCTGAGCCTCCCTCCCACCCCCTCACGCCACCCCTCTAGGCCATCATACTACTACTGATAACTATTAATATAAAAAAGCCAGTTGTATTACCCACTTCAATTTCATCTAAAATTCGTACTCCCCTCATTTTTGCCATATTTTAAATATTTTCTCTTGTTCCTCTCACCCTAGAGTTGACCAGTACATGTGTACCAAATTAGGATTAGCCTAACTAAAATTGAATTTGGTTGATACAGCCTTGCTGACGCTGGCATTTAAAACCAATTCAGAAATCTTAGAGCTTGTAGGATAGAACTGCATCACAACGTTGTTCTTTGCAGCATTGAACTTTCCTTCCATCACCAGTCATCCACAGCTGGGCGTCGTTTCTGCTTTGGCTCCGTCTCTCCATTCTTTGTGGAGTTATTTCTCCACTGATCTCCAGTAGCGTATTGGGCACCTACCGGCCTGGGGGGGGTCATCTTTCAGTGTCATATCTTTTTGCCTTTTCATACTGTTAATGGGGTTCTCAAGGCAAGAATACTGAAGTGGTTTGCCGTTTTCTTCTCTAGTTCAGGAGAACTTAGTTATCTGAAATTTACCCCAAAGGCATGGGCCTGGGTGACTAAACAATAATTTTGAATTTAATATTCACTCTTTTTAGCTCAGATTTCCCAAGTTTGAGTTGGCATCTTCTTACTAGATAAATTTATGTGTCTCAAGTGTAACAAAACTGCTCACCATAGAATAATTTTAGATGTTCATTTATCTTCCTTTTGGTAGTAGTGTTGGCTTTTATCCTGTAATATTTCAGACTGATATATAGCATACCTTGTAGAATACTATGCTTATTTACTTAGGGAAATAAATTTTTTAAAAAAACTCTGTACTTATAAAAATTATAGAATCATTTCCCTCAATCAGATTTTCTGGATTTTCAGCTAGTTCTTTTAATATTGAAAGTAGATCCAATAATAACTACACTCTGAGTCAGATCTGTCAGTTTTTAAAATAAATTCAAACCTCAGAAGCCCCCTAAGAAATCTCCGGCTTATGAAAGCCCCTAAGTATTTTATGTTCTTACATAAATTAAACAGATAATTTTACCCCTATTGTGGATTTATTGTTGTAGTCCTCTTGAGCTATAAATGACCCTTCTGATAATCCTAGCCCAATTTCTTTATAGAGAATGAATTTAATATCCAGAGGAATTAAGTAGCTTTCACAAAGTCCAGCAAAACAGGATCTAAATCCTTTGACCCGCAGCTCAGTCTTCCCCATTCCTAACAGCTGGCTTATTCTTTGTGCTAAAATTAATCATCCTAAAGATAAATTTGTGAAATCGGTGCCTAATATATATTAAATTATTTTAAGGTAAATGTTAGATTCCTTGAAATTAATGTTTCCAGCATTCGTCAGCTGGCAAGCTGGGTCATCTTTCATACACACGTGCCTCTCACATGCACCCAAACATACTGCTTTTATAAGTTTAGGTTCTGAATACCTGTGAACTTTGATGATCAGTTTGGTGAAAGTATTAATTGTTTGGTGAAAGTGTTAGTCGTGTCCGACTCTTTGCGACTCCATGGACTGTAGCCTCAGTCCATGGAATTTTCCAGGCAAGAATACTGGAGTGGGTTGCCATTCTTTTCTCCAGGAAATCTTCCACACCCAGAGATCAGACCCAGGCCTCCTGCATTGCAAGCAGATTCTTTACCATCTGAGACATCAGGGAATTCTCTTAATTGTTTGGTAGAAGCAAACAATTTAATTTTGGGTAAAAGCAACGCATTTGATTTCTTAGATCATATTCTTGGAATTCTTTGGAATTACTAGAGTTGAAACTGTGACTAGACTTTTAACAGATGACTTGTCATTTACTGTTATTGCTGTAGTGTTCAGATCTCTATCTGGTTCTTCTCATACTGGGTACCAGTGATTAGTTCTGTCATTGGTATCATTAATGATGATGCCATTTAACATCCCAATATTTATTTTCATTTTATCTTATAGATGAACCTACCAGCCCTAGCATCGATCACGACATTTCTCACATCCCTGCCTCTGCGGTCATCTCTGCCTCCACCTCCCAGGTACCCTCCATAGCAACGGTCCCTCCCAGCCTCACAACTTCAGCTCCATTAATCCGACGTCAACTCTCCCATGACCAGGGTACGTTTCATTGAGTAGTTACGTGAATCGTCTCACGTTCTCAGTTTTCCACTTAGGGTACTGTGGTGATCCTCTCGCTGTGAAAAAAGAATCTGGAAACTGCTTGTATGTATCTGAATGTTGGGTTTTACTTGCAGAATCTGTTGGACCTCCCAGCCTGGATGCCCAGCCCAGCTCAAAGACAGAACGATCTAAATCATATGACGAGGGCCTGGATGATTACAGAGAAGATGCAAAACTGTACGTCTCAAACGCGTGGTTTTAAGTGCCTGTTCGTGGGTGCTCAGAATGCCCTTGACATATAAATACTGAATTTACTGATGTATTTTCTAACTTCAACATTAGAAATGCAAATAAAAAATAAAAATTGTTACGTGATAATACATTCAATTGAATTTTTTAAAAAGTGTTTAAAAATCGGTAATACTATTTTTTTTTAACTGTGTTGAAAAGATTTTTATTTAAAAACAAAGGGAAAATTCCTCAAAACTTGAATCGAAGAGGTTTCCATATTTTCCTTTGCTACTGCTAAGTCGCGTCAGTCGTGTCCAACTCTGTGCGACCCCGTAGACGGAAGCCAACTAGGCTCCTCTGTCCCTGGGATTCTCCAGGCAAGAACACTGGAGTGGGTTGCCATTTCCTTCTCCAGTGCATGCAAGTGAAAGTGAAGTCGCTCAGTCGCATCTGACTCCTAGCGACCCCATGGACTGTAGCCCACCAGGCTCCTCCGTCCATGGGATTTCCCAGGCAAGAGTACTGGAGTGGGATGCCACGGTAATAGTATTTTATGATACAAAAATACACATAAAATTATTCCTGCTTTAGACCTCTAGTCACACAGTCCTACTCGCAGACAGAGCTATGCTATCTTTTATGTAATTCCAGAGCTATTCCTTGCTTAAAACCATATACATTTGCATATGCTTATATACGTTCATGTGTGTATTCTAATTATTTTTATAGACAAATGATATGTGCTCTACACATGGATCTTGGAGAGCTTTCAGTGTATATATTCCTGGCTCATTCTTTTTCATGATTGTTTAATTTTCCACTGAGGAGTTACACTGTAATATATTTAATTGGTATTCTGTATTCTGTTAGTAGACATTTCAATGATCAAATCTTATGCCACAGCAAATAATCCTTCACAGACTATATTTATACATAGTTCATTTAGCATATATGTGCGTGAGTACAGTTGGAAAGAGGATTGTTATATCAAAGGGTGTGTGTATTTTTTACTCCAAAATTTATTGCCAGTCGTTGTCCTGTTTGCTCTTCCTCGATTAGCTGCCTTAGGGGAGTGTGTGAGTGTGGCCAGGGCAGTGGCAGTGACTGGCAGGGATTATTCTTACGATGCAGAATGGGATGTATGAGCCATCTTCGCCTTTACTCTCCCTTACAAAAAGATATCGGTAACAGCCTCGTTTCACAGTCAGCTTTATCTTATCTCAGCTACACTCTGCTTCCTGCAAAGATGGTAGGACTGAGAGGAAAGGACCATGCCATCTTCAGTCACACATTAAAATCCTGTGCTCCTTAAATGAATTCTGAATACAACACAAAACAGCTTTGTCCTGTGAACTTAAAACTGTTTTGGATAATCAATGTGAACCTGTCCTCCGAAGCCCTAAGCTTTTTTAGTGGCTTTCAAAGTTGTTCTCTGTGCTGAAACATCCAGAATAGGGTGGCAGGGAAGAGTGGTAACCAGCCCTGATAATGCGCTTGCTGCCACGATGTCCACAGACTGGATGAGTGTGCACCTGCTGGTCTCTCTGACCACTGATGGGGACCACGGACTGCTCGTTATTGACAGTGTGTAAATCCTTAGTAGAGCATTACAGCTACAGGCAACTAATAACATAAAGCCCAATGCTTCATCTGGGTAGCTTTTTCTTTGATCTAAAAAAACCCAAGAAAACAAAATCTCACCTTTTATACAGAGATGGTTTTAACTTGCAGTTTAAGAAAGCTCTGTCACTGAATCAAATGTTTAAGTACTATAAAATTGGCTGTTTTTCCTTACTTGCATTGAACCCTGAACACTTAACATGGTAAAAATGAAAGGTCATCTTATTAATGAAACAGTAGTTGTAATAGTCAAATTACTTTTACATCTTTCAGTTATTATTTATGCACTTATTACAAATATTGATAGATTTCTTTTCCAACAGGTCTTTTAAACATGTATCTAGCCTGAAGGGAATCAAGGTAGGTAGTCAATATTTTTTAAATATAAGCAAATGATAAGTGTTTCTATTAGCTTTAATTTACTTTAGCTCTTCATAGAGAATTGTTTATCATTCAGTTCAGTTCAGTCGCTCGGTCATGTCCGACTCTTTGCGACCCCATGAATCACAGCACGCCAGGCCTCCCTGTCCATTACTAACTCTGTTTATCATTAGGTATTTTATATTTAAGGGTCATAACCCTTTATTCTGTAAGCTTCAAGTGCATTTGGAAAATTGCCTTCTAAGTTGTGATTTATAAACGTATTCATCAAATGTATAAAATACTTCACATACATTGTGCTGGTTTTCTTACTTTATTGATACAAGTTTATGGACAGAACTCTGACTGTCCAGCAGTATGTTTGTTTTTCTGTCCTCAGCATTACAGCCACCACCTGCTCAATGTAAGCCCCCCCATCCACTGTTATCTACCCTCCCCTCATACCTGTCCCTAAAAGTTATTAGACAGGAATTTTGTTACTTTGCCTTCTTTAAAAACATTAGAGTCTTCACTTAAACTCACACTTTCTGCCTTCCTTACCCTTCTCTTAATAAATACCTATACCTATTTTTTTTAATTTATTTTTATTTATCTGGCTGCTTCGGGTCTCAGTTTTAGCACTCAGGATCGTCACTGCATCATGTGGGGTCTTTGTTGTAGCTCATGGACTCTGTAGTTGTGGCACGTGGGCTTAGCTGCCCTATGGCATATGGGATCTTAGTTCCCCAACCAGGGGTCAGACTCATATCCCCTGCATTGCGTGGCAGATTCTTAACCACTGGACCACCAGGGAAGTGCCAATAAATATCTTTTTACTTGGAACACTATCCTATTAAACACAAACACCCACATTTCTTCTTTAAATTCCATCACTTTTCCCTTTCGCAGGACCCTTCTCTCTTCTGCAGAATCACTCTTTCCAGTGGTCCGGTCACCGGCATATAAAGGCATGTCCTACTATTTCCTGTATTTAAAAGAAAAACCTTCCTGGAATCTGCAACCCCTCTCCCCTATTTACTGCTCCTATTTTACTCTTCCACAGCAAAATTCCTTGGGAAAAGATTGTCCGTGGTTTCCACTCCCCCATGTCATGTCTTTCTCAACCCACACATAACAGGATGGCACTGTTTAGGCCGAGGTTACCAATAAAAGACTAGTTGCTAGGGCTTTTTTTTTTTTTTTTCTTCTGCGTTGGGTCTTCTCATAGCACCTGGGCTCTTTGTTGTACAGCGTGGGGTCTAGAGCGCACTGGCTCAGTTGCCCTGCAGCATGTGGGATCTTGGTTTCCAGACCAGGGATCATACCCACATTCCCTGCATTGGAAGGCAGATTCTTGACCACTGAACCACTGGGAAGTCCCTAATTGCTTGGGTTTTTAACACATTTGACTTTTCAGGAGTATCCAGCATGATTTCTCACCTCCTGAAACACTTTCTTCTGCTGGTCTCCATTTCTGCCTCTGCCTAGTATATAAAATGTTGGAAGGTCTAGAGCTGGTTCTGACTCCTCTGGCCTCTCCATCTACCCTCATTTTCTCAACGATCTGCCCCAGAGATCTCCCCAAGTGTATATCGCTACCCTTGACCTCTTCCCCAGACTTCGGCTCACGTGGGCTCCTGCCCTGCACCATCTGCAGTGGGGTGTGTAATGAGCAGCTCAAGGTATACACACCCAAGTAGACTTAGATGACTCCCCTAGACATGTATCCCTCAGCTTTCCCCATCTCTCAAAACCTGCTTCAGGTCACCTAGTTGTTCAAGCGCCAAATACAGTAATTAGCCTGTTTTTTCTTGTCCATTTCACGTGCCAGTCCACTCCACCTCCAGGATGTACCCTGAACCTTTCCATTCATCTCCGTCTTCATTTTTGCTCCTGTAGTCCCAGCTCCTGTCATCCCTCGCCTGGATTCCCATAGGTTGTCCTTTCCTAGTTGTTCTTTCAAATCCACACTCCAGGTAGCAAGCAGAGTGACCTTCCAGCTGTGTGATCAGATGGTATAACTCCCCTGATGCATCACTTCATGGTCTCCCCCCCAACACTTCCTGCCACAGCTTGGAGGACCCTGAACAACCCATAATTAGCAGTTACTCTTACTCCCATGGAAGAGTGAACATTTAAAATGATAACAATGAAGGACTTCCCTGACAATGAAGTAGTTAAGATTGCCTGCCAACACAGGGGACTTGGATTCGACCCTCAGTTGGGGAACTAAGATCCCACATGCTGCATGGCACGGCCAAAAATATAAAACAGAAAAAGAAAAGGTGATAATGATCAATGTATATTCATTAGCTAAGCATTCTCCCTAAATTTTTTCTTTCCTCTGACCTTTCATGGTTACCCCTTTTAAAAATGTTTTCTCCAGATTTCATCTTACGTGTTCTTTCTGCAGAGGACTTGCTTCAGCAGCACCAATTTATAGCCCCTCCTTGGTTGTTCCTTTTATTGCATCTCATTGCTTCATTCTCCAAATGGCACTAATCACAATCTGATCATTCTCTTGTTTTTTAATTTTTTATTCTTCTTTGTCTTTCCTCACTAAAACTGTGAGCTGTTAAGAACAGGAAAATTGTACTATTTNGGTAGGACTGAGAGGAAAGGACCATGCCATCTTCAGTCACACATTAAAATCCTGTGCTCCTTAAATGAATTCTGAATACAACACAAAACAGCTTTGTCCTGTGAACTTAAAACTGTTTTGGATAATCAATGTGAACCTGTCCTCCGAAGCCCTAAGCTTTTTTAGTGGCTTTCAAAGTTGTTCTCTGTGCTGAAACATCCAGAATAGGGTGGCAGGGAAGAGTGGTAACCAGCCCTGATAATGCGCTTGCTGCCACGATGTCCACAGACTGGATGAGTGTGCACCTGCTGGTCTCTCTGACCACTGATGGGGACCACGGACTGCTCGTTATTGACAGTGTGTAAATCCTTAGTAGAGCATTACAGCTACAGGCAACTAATAACATAAAGCCCAATGCTTCATCTGGGTAGCTTTTTCTTTGATCTAAAAAAACCCAAGAAAACAAAATCTCACCTTTTATACAGAGATGGTTTTAACTTGCAGTTTAAGAAAGCTCTGTCACTGAATCAAATGTTTAAGTACTATAAAATTGGCTGTTTTTCCTTACTTGCATTGAACCCTGAACACTTAACATGGTAAAAATGAAAGGTCATCTTATTAATGAAACAGTAGTTGTAATAGTCAAATTACTTTTACATCTTTCAGTTATTATTTATGCACTTATTACAAATATTGATAGATTTCTTTTCCAACAGGTCTTTTAAACATGTATCTAGCCTGAAGGGAATCAAGGTAGGTAGTCAATATTTTTTAAATATAAGCAAATGATAAGTGTTTCTATTAGCTTTAATTTACTTTAGCTCTTCATAGAGAATTGTTTATCATTCAGTTCAGTTCAGTCGCTCGGTCATGTCCGACTCTTTGCGACCCCATGAATCACAGCACGCCAGGCCTCCCTGTCCATTACTAACTCTGTTTATCATTAGGTATTTTATATTTAAGGGTCATAACCCTTTATTCTGTAAGCTTCAAGTGCATTTGGAAAATTGCCTTCTAAGTTGTGATTTATAAACGTATTCATCAAATGTATAAAATACTTCACATACATTGTGCTGGTTTTCTTACTTTATTGATACAAGTTTATGGACAGAACTCTGACTGTCCAGCAGTATGTTTGTTTTTCTGTCCTCAGCATTACAGCCACCACCTGCTCAATGTAAGCCCCCCCATCCACTGTTATCTACCCTCCCCTCATACCTGTCCCTAAAAGTTATTAGACAGGAATTTTGTTACTTTGCCTTCTTTAAAAACATTAGAGTCTTCACTTAAACTCACACTTTCTGCCTTCCTTACCCTTCTCTTAATAAATACCTATACCTATTTTTTTTAATTTATTTTTATTTATCTGGCTGCTTCGGGTCTCAGTTTTAGCACTCAGGATCGTCACTGCATCATGTGGGGTCTTTGTTGTAGCTCATGGACTCTGTAGTTGTGGCACGTGGGCTTAGCTGCCCTATGGCATATGGGATCTTAGTTCCCCAACCAGGGGTCAGACTCATATCCCCTGCATTGCGTGGCAGATTCTTAACCACTGGACCACCAGGGAAGTGCCAATAAATATCTTTTTACTTGGAACACTATCCTATTAAACACAAACACCCACATTTCTTCTTTAAATTCCATCACTTTTCCCTTTCGCAGGACCCTTCTCTCTTCTGCAGAATCACTCTTTCCAGTGGTCCGGTCACCGGCATATAAAGGCATGTCCTACTATTTCCTGTATTTAAAAGAAAAACCTTCCTGGAATCTGCAACCCCTCTCCCCTATTTACTGCTCCTATTTTACTCTTCCACAGCAAAATTCCTTGGGAAAAGATTGTCCGTGGTTTCCACTCCCCCATGTCATGTCTTTCTCAACCCACACATAACAGGATGGCACTGTTTAGGCCGAGGTTACCAATAAAAGACTAGTTGCTAGGGCTTTTTTTTTTTTTTTTCTTCTGCGTTGGGTCTTCTCATAGCACCTGGGCTCTTTGTTGTACAGCGTGGGGTCTAGAGCGCACTGGCTCAGTTGCCCTGCAGCATGTGGGATCTTGGTTTCCAGACCAGGGATCATACCCACATTCCCTGCATTGGAAGGCAGATTCTTGACCACTGAACCACTGGGAAGTCCCTAATTGCTTGGGTTTTTAACACATTTGACTTTTCAGGAGTATCCAGCATGATTTCTCACCTCCTGAAACACTTTCTTCTGCTGGTCTCCATTTCTGCCTCTGCCTAGTATATAAAATGTTGGAAGGTCTAGAGCTGGTTCTGACTCCTCTGGCCTCTCCATCTACCCTCATTTTCTCAACGATCTGCCCCAGAGATCTCCCCAAGTGTATATCGCTACCCTTGACCTCTTCCCCAGACTTCGGCTCACGTGGGCTCCTGCCCTGCACCATCTGCAGTGGGGTGTGTAATGAGCAGCTCAAGGTATACACACCCAAGTAGACTTAGATGACTCCCCTAGACATGTATCCCTCAGCTTTCCCCATCTCTCAAAACCTGCTTCAGGTCACCTAGTTGTTCAAGCGCCAAATACAGTAATTAGCCTGTTTTTTCTTGTCCATTTCACGTGCCAGTCCACTCCACCTCCAGGATGTACCCTGAACCTTTCCATTCATCTCCGTCTTCATTTTTGCTCCTGTAGTCCCAGCTCCTGTCATCCCTCGCCTGGATTCCCATAGGTTGTCCTTTCCTAGTTGTTCTTTCAAATCCACACTCCAGGTAGCAAGCAGAGTGACCTTCCAGCTGTGTGATCAGATGGTATAACTCCCCTGATGCATCACTTCATGGTCTCCCCCCCAACACTTCCTGCCACAGCTTGGAGGACCCTGAACAACCCATAATTAGCAGTTACTCTTACTCCCATGGAAGAGTGAACATTTAAAATGATAACAATGAAGGACTTCCCTGACAATGAAGTAGTTAAGATTGCCTGCCAACACAGGGGACTTGGATTCGACCCTCAGTTGGGGAACTAAGATCCCACATGCTGCATGGCACGGCCAAAAATATAAAACAGAAAAAGAAAAGGTGATAATGATCAATGTATATTCATTAGCTAAGCATTCTCCCTAAATTTTTTCTTTCCTCTGACCTTTCATGGTTACCCCTTTTAAAAATGTTTTCTCCAGATTTCATCTTACGTGTTCTTTCTGCAGAGGACTTGCTTCAGCAGCACCAATTTATAGCCCCTCCTTGGTTGTTCCTTTTATTGCATCTCATTGCTTCATTCTCCAAATGGCACTAATCACAATCTGATCATTCTCTTGTTTTTTAATTTTTTATTCTTCTTTGTCTTTCCTCACTAAAACTGTGAGCTGTTAAGAACAGGAAAATTGTACTATTTCTGTTGTTTTTTAATGTTAAAAAAAATTCCTTCAGGTGACTTTAAAAAATGATGCTCATCTTAAAAAAATAAATAAAAATTGTTCTTATGTAATTGATAATTTTAGGGTTTTCAAAAGTAGTCTTTCATTTGGAAGATTTAGTATAAGACTTTCAGCAAAGTAATTTTGACATGCAAGTATTTCCAAAGGAAAAAGCTGATATTTTGCTGTGTTTTCTGTGACCTTTTCTATAGATCTTAGACAGTCAAAAGTCATCAGAAGATTCCGGATCCAGGAAAGACTCCTCCTCAGAGGTTTTCAGTGATGCTGCCAAGGAAGGGTGGCTTCATTTCAGGCCACTCGTCACTGATAAGGGCAAGGTAGTACGTTTTCTCAGCTACCATGAGCTTGTGAAATGCAGGTCCTGAAAAACAAAGCAGTCAGTCTATATACGGAAAATGGCAACATATACATAATAAGAAGTCGAAAACATTTATCTTTGTTGACATACAGGAAAAATTGTTTTAAAAAATTCTGATCAGTGATTTAATATCTTTTAAAATTTAATTCCTTTTTCATTCTTTATATGAATTACATATGGAATATGTTATCTTTTATCTTGGCAACATTAAAGTGACATCAGAGTATTTAAGAAGGAACTCTGCTTCTCTTATTAAAAAATTTATTACCCATGGATTATCACAGGGTAGTCCTTTAGGGAGTGGCAATTCTCCATATTAATATTTTAAAACTTTTATTCAGCGTCTTCCAGTTTACTCTGTTAAGTTTCCTTTAAAATAGCTTTATCGTTCCATTTATTTTATAAACATAAGAGGTATTTAAATGAATATCACAGTATCAATATATGCTTCATGAAGCAGATAACAATACAATAAAAACTTTACAAGAAAATTCCCTATAATATTTGGGCAGTTAATTTATAAGAAAACTATAATACTGTCAAAAGAGTATCAAGCTTTTCTTTTCTTTAGAAAACCCACCCTGGATGTTGTTGCTTGACCATATAAAATTGATCAATTTTGTTAACTAAATTCATCGCTTGTACATATCATTTTGGAGTCACCTTATGCAGTGTTTGTCATTTGCATGATCTAAGCCTTGCTTTCACTCAGAAGATCTTCCTGATGGATGTATTTCCTTATTTTCTATTTCCTTAGCATTTTTTATATATTTTGCTATACTCACTTTATCCTAATTAACTTTGTTCATTTTATTTTCCGGACCCAATTAAAGTTGAGGTTTCACTACCCTTGATTGTGATAGGAATGCAGCGCCCAACTTGGTTTACACTATACAAATGTTGTCTTTCCTCCCCTAACAAATACCTGTTGACATAAGGCAGACACCTGCCACCTTGGGTCAACATTTCTGTATGTTAGCAGCGCTGCTCGATGTATCTGTTCTGCACGAAGATTTAGCTGAGTGCTGAGTCTGTCCGATCTGTCTCTTGTCCTCCAGCGAGTTGGTGGAAGTATTCGGCCATGGAAGCAGATGTATGTTGTACTTCGGGGCCATTCGCTGTATCTGTACAAAGATAAACGAGAACAGATGGCTCCGTCTGAGGAGGAGCAGCCCATCAGTGTTAACGCCTGCTTAATAGACATCTCTTACAGCGAGACCAAGAGGAAGAATGTCTTTCGACTCACCACATCTGACTGCGAGTGCCTGTTTCAGGCTGAAGACAGGGATGACATGTTAGCCTGGATCAAAACCATCCAGGAGAGCAGCAACTTAAACGAGGAGGTGATTGTCCAAAGTGACATTGATAAAACCAACAACCTTCACAATGGTTTTGTAAAAGAAGACTGAAAGAATCTGATACATCACTTAAAAAAGATTATAGTATGCTATTTTCACTTAAAAATAGGTGACCAGAAGGAAAACTCAGGGAATTCCCTGGTGGTCCCGTGGTTAGAACTTTATGCTCCCATTGCCGAGGGCATGGGTTTGATCCCTAGTCGGGGAACTGAGGTCAAGAACCTCAAGCTGCATTCCCCATCCCCACCCCCCACACAAAAAAACAACGAGAAGAAGAATTCAGTGTACATATTAATATTTATATTATTTTCACTTACTGGAAAATCATCATTACTGAGCTAGAGAAATAGATAATTCAGATATTCTGCATACTTTGTCAAACAGTGAACTGATCAGAGATCTAGGTTCCTAGTCCTGGTCATACCTTAATGACTAAATACTCTTTCTTTATCTTAAGACCAGGATTGTGGGGCTTAAGTAACACTGAAAATGCTTCTCAAATCTCTGTATAAATTCAAAGAGATACTGATAATGTGATTTTTTTTAATGAAATGGTGCAGGCAAGAGTATAATATAGCCTATAGTAATACAGTAATTGGATTCTAAGAAAACTTGCATTATCAGAAATCATATGATAAGCCAATTTTTCTTTTTAATAAGGAGTTTCTGACTCACAGCCATCAAGATATTTTTACAGCAGAAATTCCAGTAGTGAAGATACTGTTTTTACGTGTACATAACTATAAACTCTATAGAGCAAATTCAGCAATGATTAAGTCTAGATTTTACTCAAGGGTGCCTTTTTCCTATCAACACAATTTTTCTTAGATATTGTTCTCCTTTTGTATGACCTGTTGTTATTGACAAAAAAAAAGAAAAACACAAGGTTCTTTCCTCTTACAATATTCAGGAACACCTACATCAAGCATAAAATTATGCAAATTATGTTCTCAAATTTAGTCATTTCCATTATATCCAATTTAAATCATGAAAACTTAGTTCATAAAAAAATTCCCAATTTTTTTTTTCTGATAATGTATACTCTTTCTTGTTTGTCGCTAACAGTGAACCCCAGATCCGTGTCAATACAACCCTTTTTCTACAACCACCACTATAAAAAAACATTAGTGAGTTTTGTCACAGTAAAGAGGGAAGATCAGAACTTGGATATAGATTTCAACTCTAAGTAGCAATTCACAGGAGTTCCTGTTTGAATCAGCACCTGCTCTGTGCCAGGTGTCATACTGGGCAGTAGCTGACTTCATCTTTGAGACGTAGGGCTGTTTTAAGGGTTGATGGAGGTGACGCTGACAAAGAATGCAGCCCAGGGCCTGGTAGGTCATGAACATGCACTTCATGCCAGCCATCATCACTGTCATCTGATTTTTCAGACACAGATATTTTCACCCAGTTTTATAGCCCAGAAAGTAATAATGCACTGAGCATATACCATGTGGCAGGTAGTCTTTTAAGCATTTTTACGTTGGCTAATCACAGTAATCATATGAATGTGTCCCACTATTATCATTACCATGTTTCAAACACGGGAACTATTTAACAAAGAGAGGTTAAGTAGTGTCCTCAAAGTCACATAGCTTGGAAGTGTCAGGACTAGGACTTAAACCCAGGCAATCATCTTATTCTAGGTCTTAACCATATCCTTTTTCAGTTGGTAAACGAGAAGAATAGATTTGAATCCGAGCATTTTCAAAGCCTGTATTCTTTGTAAATTATAATGTTCACTATGATCGAAATGAGACAAGTAAAAAATATATTTGAGGACACATGTCAGTATAGAGCTGGAATCAGTAGGGAAAAACAAGTCATTATCGTATGGTCAACTCTGAGTTTTCCATACAGTATATTGTTGAGGTTAAAAAACAACAACAGTTTTGAGCTTTACTGTTCTAACAATCTTTATGGGGTTAGCAAGAAAAAAAAACTGGCTCTCTGTTTCCCAGTCATTTATTAAAAATGACAGATGAGTTCAATAAATTTGAACACTGGCAACTTGCTGGTTGTCTGGGTATTGCGAGGATACCGGAAATAAACGGAAAGCTCTTGGAAAGGGAGAGGCACTTGGAGCATTTGTCACTTAATGGTATTAGGTCGTGGTTTGAATAGAGGTTTTAAAACCACTCCATAGTGTCGGTATTGAATGAGCATAGTATGGAGCCCGCCACCAAAAAAATGTAGGATCCCTATTTAAATTTAGAATTGACTTTCTCTTTTTACCTTCTGTTTATTCTGTAGGACACTGGAGTCACTAACAGGGACCTAATTAGTCGAAGAATAAAAGAATACAACAGTCTAATGAGGTGAGAATCCCACCGTGCCTCCTAGGTCATCAGGATGTAAAAATGCTTGTTTGTTCACAAATGTCCCTTTCTTTTGGCAGCAAAGCAGATCCATTGCCGAAGACCCCTCGCCAGAGTCTCAGCATCCGGCAAACCCTACTTGGTGCTAAAGCAGAGCCGCGGACTCAGAGTCCACACTCTCCCAAGGAGGAGTCAGAAAGGAAGCTTCTCAGTAAAGGTACTGACACCAGTGTTCCTAGATACATGTAGGATTTAAAACTGGGACCATAGGGACTTCTTTGGCAGTTCAGTGGTTAGGACTCTGAGCTTCCACTATAGGGGGTGTGGGTTCGATCCCTGGTTGGGGAACTAAGATCCCACATGCCCCATGGTGCAGCCAAAAAAATAAATACAAAGTAAAATAAAACAGGGATTGTAGTAAATCAACTGAATATAGTTGAAGTATCAGTTAAAAATATTTTTTAATAAAACAAAATTGGGATCGCAAAGACATTTTCATATTTTTCTGTGGACCTCAGCTCAGGGTGAACTAACCCAGAGATCACTGGTCCCCAGTCTAGGCTAGTGGGGCCTTTCTTAAGGTGGGAGTCCAAGACATCAGTTCTTGTTAATACAATAAAGACCAAGAGAGGGAAAATCCAACACATATATACACATCAAAAACTACCAGTTTGATTAATAATGAAGATCCAGGCACTTTCATTTTGAAATAGAACCAATATATTTCCTTTTGCTAAAGTCTCACTATAAAGATGTCACATTGATTGTTTTCTTGACTGTTTTAAAGAAAATCATGGTACAGATAGTCAAAAGGTGAAGACGCATACGTGATTCCAACTATTAATAGATTATCTGGAAGGTTGAAAGGAGTGTTTGGAAGAGAATAGAATAGAATATGTTTGATAAATAAAGTTTGTATTCTTTATAGAACAGGACTCTGACTTATATAAATCTTGATTAAGAATCTTTAAAGTCATGATTTAGATACTCTTGTTGCCATTTTCTCTTCTTATGTCATTTTGTTTTGAAAAACAATCGAAAGATGATACCAGTCCTCCAAAAGACAAAGGCACGTGGAGAAAAGGCATTCCAAGTATTATGAGAAAGACATTTGAGAAAAAGCCTACTGCTACGGGAACATTCGGGGTCAGACTGGACGATTGCCCACCAGCTCATACAAACCGGGTAGGAAATACCGGCCAACCAGACTTCCGAAAGTCATTAATTCAGTCATAGTCATATTGGGACCTGAGTACACAGCCCTGCAGATCACAGGGCGTGTCTGTCGGTCTGTTGAATATTTTCCTTGTCTTAACAGACCTTAGTTTCTCTAAGTGTTTTTGACCTGATTGAGTGTGTTGAGTAATTTTTGTAATGTTTTTTGCTAATGTATTGACTCTGAAATGGAATAATTATTCAACCAGTAGGAATGTGTTCAAAATGCTTGATAAGAATTCATTTTCAAGTTATGTGTGTTTAAAGAAGCATGGGAACAAGGACTTGATTGAGAAAGTATTATAGATGTAAATATGTGTGTGTGTTTACAATGCGCATGTTAAGATTCATATCATGAGTGAGTGAATGTTATTCTAACCTTCTTCTTCCCCTCCACCCTTCTTTTATTCAACTGGACTGTTTTCACATTCTCTTATTTGCTCTTATTTCCTCCTTAGACATTTATTACTATGGATTCTCCTCATTGACTTACTCATTCTTTCCCCACTGACTCAAACATCTCCTGTGGGTTTTATCTCTTCCCAGTTCTGCAATGTCTATATTCATTTTCTCTGTATCAAATAACAGCAATTCATATACTGTTTCTTTTTGATGGCAAGGGTTTTTTAGCTATGATACACATTTATTAACTGAAGATAAACATTCATATGGTGTTAAATAAATGTTTATTTCTTGTTTTGCAGTATATTCCATTAATAGTTGACATATGTTGTAAATTAGTTGAAGAAAGAGGTCTCGAATATACAGGTATTTACCGAGTCCCTGGAAACAATGCGGCCATCTCCAGTATGCAGGAGGAGCTGAACAAGGGAATGGCTGATATTGATATACAAGATGATGTAAGTTTGTGTCTTTTTTTTTTTAATTTGGGTATTTCTGTTTGAATTACTGGTCTGTTGTTGGTTTTGTTTTGTTTTTTGCCTTTGGTGGTATTGACTACAAAAGTACTGTGTTTTTATCTTGCATATCTAGAAATGGCGAGATTTGAATGTGATCAGCAGTTTACTAAAATCCTTCTTCAGAAAACTTCCAGAACCTCTCTTCACAAATGGTGAGTTTACCTCCACCAAAGACAAAACAGTTGAACCATACATTGTTGGGAACCCACAGCATATTCAATTAAACTGGGAGAAAATACTTTTGTCAAAGGGAACAGGAGGTTTGTTTAGTTCTTATTAGTATACAAGCATAATCGTGTGTTATATTTGTGATCTGGATTGTTTTTCCCTCCTGATACATTTCAGTGAAAAGTAGAGTTTACTAAAAAATTGTTACAGTTCAGTAAAAATATATATTATTCTGTTCATGTTTATAGCCAAGTTGAAAATACTTTTATTATTGTTCCCAGTGAAAAGGCTTCAGACATTTTAAAGTACAATTAGTAGAAAAACATTTCTTCAACCAAGCCTACTATTTGACTGAGATAAGACCCTGTAGCAGGGGTTGCAGTGAAGAGAGAGAAAGTGGACAGACTGATGTACCCTCAGCAAATTCAAGTTTTTGGGGATTTCCTTTATTTGATAAGGCTTGTATATGCGTATGTGCTCAATCACGCAGTTGTGTCTGACTCTGCAACCTCATGGACTGTAGCCCGCCAGGCTTCTCTGTCCAAGGGATTTTCCAGGCAAGAATACTGAAGTGGGTTGCCATTTCCTTCTCCAGGGGATTTTCCCAAACTAGGGATCAAAACAATGTCTCTTGGGTCTCTTGCGTTGGCTTGCTGCTGCTGCTGCTGCTAAGTCGCTTCAGTCGTGCCCGACTGTGTGCAACCCTATAGACGGCAGCCCACCAGGCTCCCCTGTCCCTGGGATTCTCCAGGCAAGAACACTGGAGTGGGTTGCCATTTCCTTCTCTAATGCATGAAAGTGAAAAGGGAAAGTGAAGTCGCTCAGTCATGTCCGCCTCTTTGCAACACCATGGACTGCAGCCCACCAGGCTCCTCCATCCATGGGATTTTCCATGCAAGAGTACTAGAGTGGGTTGCCATTGCCTTCTCTTTGCATTGGCTTCAGTCAGTCAGTTCAGTTGCTAAGTTATGTCCAACTCTTTGTGACCCCATGAATTGCAACATGCCAGGCCTCCCTGTCCATCACCAACTCTTGGAGATCACTCAGACTCACGTCCATCANTCAAACAGGAGATGGCAAGAATAAACATCGACATTCTAGGAATCAGCGAACTAAAATGGACTGGAATGGGTGAATTTAACTCAGATGAACATTATATCTACTACTGAGGGCAGGAATCCCTTAGAAGAAATGGAGTAGCCATCATGGTCAACAAGAGAGTCTGAAATGCGTTGGCTCAGGAGATATTAAAAACTATAGCAGTTTCAAAGACAACATTTCAAAGACTATTTGTGGTCTTCACTATTTTGTCTTTCTTTTTAATCGTAGTTTGAAATTGAATTTTAAAGGGACTTGATTACAGCTCACTTGAACGATTTAAGATGAATTCGTTTTTTTTGTTTTTACTGTTGTTGTCAGATAAATACGCCGACTTTATTGAAGCCAATCGTAAGGAAGATCCTCTAGATCGTCTGAAAACATTAAAAAGACTAGTAGGTATTATTTTGTATTTTTGGAGGTACAACAAAAGTTCAGCATTTAAATCCATCATGCAAATAATATGTTTCAGATTCACGATTTGCCCGAACATCACTATGAAACACTCAAATTTCTTTCGGCTCATCTGAAGACAGTAGCAGAAAATTCAGAAAAAAATAAGGTATGTAAACTCTTTATTGAAGTGATGTGCTTTCAGTGGCTTCAGTTCAAAAGACATGCTCCCCTGCTTCAGGCCAAATAATCAAAAATAGTTTATAATTAAACAAAAGCTCTAAAATACATAACATTGATGATTAAGTCCCTCTAAAGCTCACTCTTAAAAGCAAAAGATCCCTGAAATATCAATTACTCTTTTTTTAAAGACGTTCTCTTTTATGTTTATCCAGCAAGAAAAATGGAAAAGAAAGTTTACTTTTTATTTTTCAGCTGTATCTTAATATTTTGAATGTGCAATGCTTGCATAAAACAACAGTAAAAATGTATCAAGTGGTATACAGTGACAAACGACAGACATTTCCTTTGTTTTGGTTTAAACAGATAAGACTTTTTCTTTGTTTTGTTTTAATGCCACCATATTACCTTTATCAAACACACCAAAATTTAGTATTCTTTAATATTATCTTAATATTCTACTCATGTGTAGTTTTTTTCTGATTGATTTAAAGAAATGTCTTTTTTATGAATTTCATATGGAATTTAAAAAAAAAACCCACACACCAAATAAATGAACAAACAAAACCAAACAAAAAAATTCATTGATACAGAGAATGGAGCAGTGGTACCAGAGGGGAGGAGGGTTGGGGATGCACAGAAGGAGGGTGGGGGGTGAAGGCAGGGTGACAGGGTAAAGGGGATCAACTGTATAGTGATGGATGGGAACTGAATTTTTGGTATGCGTCCCTAGATCGGTTTGATTTTTCTTTTTTTTTAAATTCTACAATGGTGTTTTACGCTCTGGTATGTTTTGGGGATTGGTTATTTAATGTTTTAATCAAATCTTGAAGTCAAAAGATTATACTAAACACTATAAGGTATAACAAAAAAGATGTGTACCTTTGATAACTGGGTAGTTAAACAGGAATACAAAATATGGAAATAAACATACAAACATCTAGGTATGTAATACTGAGGTATTCATATTGGTACAAGAAAAGGCTTTGGAAGTCTTGGTTGAAGTAAACGTTTTATCGAAAGAATATTTTCAGACATTATATTTTTCATGATCTTAATGTACCATTTGGGCAAATTTGGAATATTTTATATATTAATTTCCAATTTTTGGTTTTTGAAGGGAGAGGTTTTCCCTATTCCTTTACGAATTTTATTCTCTTTGATTTTAATACTTTTGTCAGTTAATCCAGCTTTGGTAATACACCTTTTTAGCTGTGCTGTGCAGTTCTCTGACTAGGAATCGAAGCCGTGGCCCCTGCAGTGGAATCGTGGAGCCTTAACCACTGGACCACTAGAGAATTCCCTATAATACTAGTTGTGAACTAGATAAATGCTTTCAATCAAACATTTCTTGGAAAAAAAATGTCAGTTGTGTTGTATATTGTCATTAAAGCAAGAAAAATTTACATATAGATTGCTTTATGGAAATCCCAACCAGGAAGTATTATTACTATTTTACACACGTCAGTCAACCATTGTTTTGAATTCTTTTTCATCAAAAGAACCTTTCAGAAATAAAATGCTAAGCATGCAATGGGAATTTAAGCCCACTTTCTTAAGAAACGTTATGATGTTTTCTAATATCCTTTGTTGCAGATGGAACCAAGAAACCTAGCCATAGTGTTTGGTCCCACTCTAGTGAGAACCTCTGAAGATAACATGACGCACATGGTCACTCACATGCCAGACCAGTACAAGATCGTAGAGACACTCATCCAGCACGTAAGTTCTGGCTTCGGCTCATCGAGAAAACTCTTCATGAGCAGCTGAGAGTTGGCCGGGTAGCATATGGTTATAATTTACTTTTTCCCCTAAGAAAAATTACTTTTTTTTTCCTGTGCTATCCTCCAAAATATAGATCTCTTTAGGGGGTTATTTAATTTCTCTTTTTCACCGTCTTTATTTTAAATTTTAGCATGACTGGTTTTTCACAGAAGAAGGTGCTGAAGAACCTCTTGTAAGTATTGGCTGTCAGCGTTTACATACTCTGTTCTGGGGACACGTGAGATGCTGACCCTACAACAGTGTCACCTTCCTGCTTTGTATGCTATTGTCTGCTTTGCATCTCGGAAGCAGGTCTATATAGCACCTCAGTTTCTGATCAAATGAAAGTCCAAGTATGATGCTTGTTTGGTAATTAATTATCTGCGAACAGTTTAAAAAATTCAGTATATGTCATCCAGTCAGTAATGTGTCTTTTACTAAATGTTGTTTGAATTTTAAAGAAAGTATCTGTGAAGAGATGATGAAGAGATCTTTGTTTATTAACCATAGACGACAGTGCAGGAGGAAAACACAGTAGACTCCCAGCCAGTGCCAAACATAGATCATTTACTCACCAACATTGGAAGGACAGGCGTCTCCCCTGGAGATGTATCAGGTAACGCTTGCCTGGGCAGTATTGATCTTTAGGTTAAAAGCTAAAATTTTATAACATGAAAGAGCAAATCAATCATAAGTAACAATTCACTCTGATTTTTTTTTTCCTTTTCTTCTCTTTTTCCCTTTCTACTAATAAAAGAATGTAATCTTCCTTTTCTGATTGATCTTGATTATCTTCCAGTGACTGTAATGCCATGGGCAGTGCATGGAGTTGTAATGCTTGTCAGAAAGGAACTATGAGGGATAATGAGCATGCAAACCACTGTTTTGTTCTTTCTTTCTTTTTTTTTTAAATTCACAGTTTCCATGTAATAGTCATCACAAGGTAAAACAGATACCCGCTACTGAGTATGTGGTTGCTGTGATGGCAGAAAGTGTGGTCTAGACTGTTACGAGTAATTCTTACTCTCGAGCTGGATGTTCTGTTGAAAAAGCAGCAAGTTAACAATGTAATATGCTCACGGGCAGCATTTCCATAAATGCAGTGTATATTATCTTGTCACTACAGAGGTCACCGTAAAAGTCAACCTCTTTGACATTTTCTTCTGTTTTCTATCGCCACCCGAATATTTGGTGAAATACGAGTTCTTGCAGGCTCTTTCGATGAAAGTTTTCTCCTGCCAAACCGTTGCAACTAACCTAGCATGTTTTATACCATGTTCTCCCTTTGTCTCTAGTTCGTGTGTTAGTCCTAAAGGGTTTTTCTTCCAGCACTTTACTGACACAGGCAAACATATACTGATGTTGAACAGGCGAGATGGGAGGAGTCTATCACACGGTAATGTCGCTAGTGGATTCCGTGGTGTCCCTGATGGACAGCTGGAACTGTAGGAAGAAGGACGACTGTTGTCCACACTGTAGCTGCCTTGTCTGCAGAAACCCCCGATTCCTGTAAACGCACACCGAGCTGATCTGTGGTGTACATTTTCTCTTACGATTCTTGTAAACAGATCACGACTACTTTCTTAAAAGTTTTTCTGCTGTTTCTTGTTATTTCTGAAGCAGACCGTGAGGAGAAATAGCATGGTATGGTCTACCAGTTCTTAAAGTCATAAAGCATTGAGCCATGTGTTGAAAGGGGTGTGGCATGGGGCTCAGCTCATTAACTCTGAAAATCCATTTCCCTGAAGTTGAAAGAGAAAATTTCAAAAATTGATGTTGTCCTAAAGACTGCTAGCCCCTTCCTACCCTCTTTGTACTTGTACAATCTGACTTTTTGCCAGACAGTAAAATGATGCTCTCCATTTTTCCATTTTCATAATAGCATTTGTTACTAGATAATTGGAAAACTGGTAGCAGTGTAACTAGTCAAAAGGATCCCTGACTGCACAGATGTGAAACTGGGGTCCAAAGCACAGAGATCAGCATGATTTAACATGACACCAAAGTGACCTAGAAGCAGGGTTATCCGAATGCATATTATGCATACAGTAAATGCTTCTCAAATTTACCATTGACAGTCTGACAAAAATCAAAGTAGATAACACCAAGTCTGAGCATCTCAATTTGTGGCGAGGGCAGCCAACAATCTCAAACGTTCTACATTGTGTATCAGTTTCAGATACAGGATGTGGTACATAGTGCGATTCTTCAAAAGGTCTTCGAGCTGCTTTATTGCTAGATTGGATACTTAGAAAATTTAATAAACACTAGTGTTTCTGTTTTGTTTAGTACAGGGCTCCTTTGCCATCCCTCTCATTGAGCTGATTCTGCCTACAATTCACAGCATCCTTTCATGGCGGTGGCTTTCTGTGGTGCAGCTTGCATCTCTGTGAGCTCTGACTATCCACTGTGTTCTATTGTTTTTTGAGTTTTGCTTTCACATTTTGTTCTGTGCCTGTCTCTTCCATAAGTTTTTGCATTGTTTGTGGAAAGCTGTAAAGAATCTGACCAATACTGACTGTGTTTTCCTTAACTTCCCACAGATTCAGCTACTAGTGACTCAACAAAATCTAAGGTAAATTGTTTCTTACAGTTGGGAAATATTTTAGGGGGAATTGCTTTGTGGGTGATGGTTATGATACGTATGTGGTGCACCCCTGTCTGTGTCTGATGACACAGACTAACAGGGTATTATAAAGGGGAAAATTAGTGCTTAGAATATGACAGGGATACTGGATTGTGAATTGGGGTGTTGGGTTTATCTCAGCATAGTTTAGTATATACAAAGAAATAGGCATTTCCCCGTTTGTTCTTATATGTGGAAATTTTCTAACATACACAAAAGACTAGTATGAGTCCTCATTCAGTTCAGTTAAGTCCATATTATCCATCCTCAATTAACATAACGTCAACATTTGTCTTATCTGCACCCTGCNTCAGCATAGTTTAGTATATACAAAGAAATAGGCATTTCCCCGTTTGTTCTTATATGTGGAAATTTTCTAACATACACAAAAGACTAGTATGAGTCCTCATTCAGTTCAGTTAAGTCCATATTATCCATCCTCAATTAACATAACGTCAACATTTGTCTTATCTGCACCCTGCCCCCAGTACTCTTGCCTGGAAAATCCCATGGACGGAGGAGCCTGGTAGGCTGCAGTCCATGGGGTCGCGAAGAGTCGGACACGACTGAGCAACTTCACTTTCGCTTTTCACTTTCATGCATTGGAGAAGGAAATGGCAACCCACTCCAGTGTTCTTGCCTGGAGAATCCCAGGGACTGGGAAGCTTGGTGGGCTGCCGTCTATGGGGTCTCACAGAATCGAACACGACTGAAGCAACTTAGCAGCAGCAGCAGCACCCCGCCCATTTTCCTCCTCCTTGGGACTATTTTGAAGCAAATGCCAAACATTGTATTTCATCTGTAAACATTTCAGTAGTGATATAGACTTAATCATTATATATTTTTTATAAAAATATTCTTGCCTTCTTTTCAACAAGGTCATTAATTTTGTTTTTATGGTCAATTTTTGTTTACACAATTTGTGTTCTGTTGACACCACCAAAGTACACAACTAGTTGAGTAGTTTTAAAGACATTCTTATAGTTAGAAAGTTTTTTATTTCAAATTTTGCTCTGCTGAGATAGTAGAAAGTAAAATTGTTAATAAAAATTGTTAAATGTTCTATTTGCAAATGAGACATGAATGTTACATATCATTTCTAAGCATAATGAGGTCACATATGAGTAAATTATAATTTAATTTCTTACAGAAAATATTACAAAATATTTAATGATATATCATTCACTATCACTTATATTGTGATTATTACTATATTTTAAAATTTTTTTTATCATTTTTTTACCCTAACTTTTTATTTTGGAAATTTTTGAGTTATTGGAATAATAGTTAGCATTCAAACCTTTTGCCCTAGATTTTTCAGTTGGTAACTCTTGACATATATGTATGTAATTTTTTTCTATGTCATTTGAGTTACTTATAGATACGATAACACTTTACCCCTAGGTGCTTCCATTTGTTCTTATGTTCCATAAGAACAAGGGCATTCTTCTGTATAATTACAGTATAATTATTGTACTCAGGCACTTAATGAGTACAATACATTATTATTTCTAATGTACAGCATTTACACACATTTGACCAGTCGTCCCAACAATGTTTTTTTTTTCTTTTCTTGTATACAGGGTGCAATCAAGGATCAATCCTTGCATTATGTTGTTGTGTCTCCTTAGACTTACTTATTTTGGACCAGTTTTCCACCTTTTTGCCAGAATATAAGACTTCAGGTTTAGATTTTTATGTTTAAAAAACTCTTGAAATTTCCTCCATCCCTCTTACTAGAAGCATATTTCTTAACCTGTGATTATAGCAATCTCTTCATCTTAATCAATTATGGTGCAGATAACCAAATGATATATTTTTGTAACAATGTTTTCAATTATAAAAGAAGTAAAATCATTTGCTCTAACATATACGTGATCACAGAATCATCAATGTTGGGAATCTTAAAGATAATCTAATTTTTTTCAGTTAAATAAACAGTGAAATTGAGTTGTTGAAAACTGAATCACTTGGTCAGTGTCATATGCAGCAAGTGAGGGAAGAACAGGCTAAAGAAACACCAGATCTTCTAATCCAGAGCCCAGTCATAGCCATCATTCCCTGAGATCTTCAGCAGCATGTGAATGTGTTAAAATGTGAATAAGCATCAGGAAAGTCCTGGATTATTACACGATCCTTTAGAAGAACAAGGTTAAAGCGTTTGCCTGCAATGTGGGAAACCTGGGTTCAATCCCTGGGTTGGGAAGATCCCCTGGAGAAGGAGATGGCAACCCACTCCGGTATTGTTGCCTGGAGAATCCCATGAACTGAGGAGCCTGGTGGGCTACAGTCCACAGGGTCGCAAAGAGTCAGACACAACTGAGTGACTTCACTTTAGAAGAACAAAGTTCTGTACATCTGACTTGATTTTGGAAAGTCCTTTTTAATACAACAGCCTAAGTTTTTAATTTTCAAGACTTCAGTATAGCAGTTCTAGCTTGTCTAAAATTTTTATGACAATAGAGAAACCATAGTTTCTGCTTCTGACTCGGCATACTGCCTGCCTGCTCATCTTAAATGGGATGTGTTAAACCAGCTAGGGTTTATTGACACCCCTCTCCCCCATTAACTGAGCCTGTAGGCATTATGAATATGTTAATTAAATGGTTTTAAACAGTCATCTTCAGGAACCTATTAGGCATAGCTGACTAAGCTGGTTGGCTGCACTGCCACTTTCTCAGTATAAGGCATGACAGAGTTTGTATGGTAAGGGTTTAAGATCTTGAATTGACCTTAGGGTTTTTGAACTTTCTGATTTGGTTGTTCCCTGAGATCAGTGAAGACATTACCAACCTAGTTTACCTAAGGCCATTCTCTGCAGATCCAGCCTGACTGAACTAATGGGAACCCAGAAGTTCCCTTATCTTAATCAGCTTATGTGACCCAGTATCTGTATCATGTGACATCTATAATTAGAAAAAAGGCAGTGGTAAGATTTTAGTAACCATTATCAGAATATTGACTATGAAACTTGTGTTCCAGAGGAAAGAGCCTAGAGACCCACTGAGTACAGCAGAAGCGGGATGGTCCATAGATACAGAAAAGTTAAGAACAGTGTGGGGTGGGGGCCACCAAACACAAAATGTGTCCCTGAAAGACAGGTGTATGTGACTGTGTGACTTGGCTGATAACTATTAATTAGTCCCATTTCTAATTAATTGAAAATAAAAACTTATGTTAGGCACAAATTAAAAGCAAGTGTAAAAACCACACCTTGTTAGTACTTGGCTTTAGTGGTTAAGAAAGAAATGGGGTTGGGGAGGGAAGGACTGGGAGTTTGGGATTAGCAGATATAAACTATTACATATAGGATGGATAAACAACAAGGTCCTACCTTATAGCACAGGGCACTATATCAATATCCTTGATGTACCATAATGGAAAAGAATGTCTATATGCATTATAACTGAGTCACTTTGCTGTACAGCAGAGATTGGCACAACCTTGTAAATCAACTATATTTCAGTTTTAAAAATCAACTATATTTCAGTTTTAAAAAGTTTTTTTTTTTTTTTTTAAATCAGGCAATAGCAATTGCACACACACACAAAGAAATATTTTGGGGGAAACCTTTTCATAAAGTGAACTTGATGACGTTCTGTTCAAAGTGTTGTATCTCTGCTTCCCAGGGTTCTTGGGGATCCGGAAAAGACCAGTACAGCAGGGACCTGCTTGTATCCTCCATCTTCGCGGCTGCTAGTCGCAAGAGGAAAAAGCCAAAAGAAAAAGCACAACCCAGCAGCTCGGAAGACGAGCTGGACAATGTATTTTTCAAGAAAGAAAACTCAGAGCAAGGTCACCACGACATTAAAGAAGAGTCCAAAAAAGAGAGTGAGACCCCGGGCCGAAAACAAAGGACCGTTGCTCCCAAAGAAAACAACACGAAGAAAGACAGCAGCGGAGGCGGCAGAGCTGAGCAGAGGGCCCCGCGCGGAGAGAGCTTGGAGCCCGCGGCCCCCCAAAGCACTAAGCAGAGCCGGTCACCCAGCCTAAGCTCTCGCCTTGCCGTCCTGAGAGAGAGCCCCAGGGCCCTCGCGGCCCAGAAGACCTCCCACCTGGAAGACACAGGGTCCGACTCTGGCACCCTACTCAGCACGCGTGCCCCGGTTCCCCCGGCAAGCTTTCCCACCAGGAAACCCCCCAGCCCCGAGCCCAAGCACAACGAGCTCCTGGTCAGTGTCGGCAGCATCGCCTCCGATTACGCCGGCGCACCTTCCGCTCCCTACCTGGCCGGCGTCGACTCCAGCCGGCTGAGCCCCGAGGTGCAGTCCATGGCCGAGAGCCGGGGAGATGAAGCTGATGACGAGAGGAGTGAGCTGGTCAGCGAGGGCCGGCCGGTGGAGACGGACAGCGAGAGTGACTTCCCGGTCTTCCTCGCCGCCCTGGCCTCCGACAGGCACGTCCGAGGAAAACTCCCAGAGGCCGCGAGGACCAGCCGGAGAAACTCAGAAGGCAGTGAGGTCAGCTGCACAGAGGGAAGTTTGACGCCGAGTTTAGAAAGCCGGAGACAGCTCTTCAGCTCCCATAAACTGATCGAATGTGACACGCTGTCCAGGAAGAAATCCTCCAGGTTCAAATCAGACAGTGGGAGTCTAGGAGACGCCAAGAATGAGAAAGAAGCCCCTTCCATCACCAAAGTGTTCGACGTTATGAAAAAAGGAAAATCCACCGGAAATTTACTGACACCACCAGCGAGAAGCGAATCGGACAAACAAGAACCCACTTGGAAAACAAAAATAGCCGATCGGTTAAAACTGAGGCCCAAAGCCCCGGCCGATGACATGTTTGGAGTAGGAAGTCAAAAAACCATCGCAGATCCTGCCAAAAGGAAAAACATCAAACGCAGACACACACTGGGCGGGCACAGGGATGCTACTGAAATTAGTGTTCTGAATTTCTGGAAAGCCCAGGAGCAGAGCGGGGACAGAGAATCTGAACTTTCAGCTGTGAATCGATTGAAGCCCAAATGCTCCGCCCAGGACCTGTCCATCTCAGACTGGCTGGCCAGGGAGCGGCTACGCACCAGTACGACTGACCTGAGCAGAGGGGACACGGGGGACCCCCAGCCTGAGAGTCTGGGCACCTTAGAAATACCAACCAGGGACCCGCCCCTGTCTTTCCAGTCCGATGCAGACAGTTCTTCCAGCACCTTGACTTCAACTAACAGGGCCCCTCTTTCCACACCACCACAGTCACCTGACCAAATAAATGGAGAAAGCTTCCAGAACACAAGCCAAAACTCCAGTTCTGCAGCCACGGTCCAACCTCATCAACTGTCTGAAACCCCAGACCACAAAGCACAGTTCCATCCCTGTCTTTAAACTGGGGGTCCTTTCTGGAGCGAATAAAAGCTACTGTTACACTTTCCAGTAACTCTGTAAATATTTTCTTGTACCAGAATTGTTATTATGCAGCCTTCATTTGGGCTGGTTTCATCATTTTGCACTGTGAAATAGCTTTACGGTGCATTACTACAGCCAGAAGAACATATATATATATAAATATATAAATAAATATATATTTAAAATATATTGGATAGTTGTATACAAAGGAGCAAGATATTTGTTGCAACTCAGTGCATAGTGTGTACACCCAAGATAACTGAAGAAAATCTCTGGCGTTACTATGCGGCAGACGTGTTCTTTTGGTTTCATCACTAACAAAAGTGCCTCATCATAAAAATACATTTGGTTTTTAGGGTGCCATATTGTTAAAATTAGATAACGTACATTGAGAAAAAAATATATATGTTTCATTGGTAACAAATTTCATCACATTTACCAGTTTTAACACAGGTGGATACAGAACTTCCATTCTCTAGTCATTCCAGGTGGATCTCTGAGTTTTCTATTCCAACTTTTAATACAGTTTTTGAGTTTTGTGTGACTTGAATTTTTAATCTTTCTGTAAAATACGTAACTTAAATGAACATATTATATGTGTATCTTTTCTTCAGATACCAGATTTGATATAAATGTTGTAACATAGGTGTGTAGATAGTGACCTGGATGGAACTGGCTTCTTTATGGAGAAGAATATAATTCTGCATGAGGACTTAATGGATCCAAACCTGTGTCATGCCTGTGTGCATACCCAATTAAACACTGGAAATAAAAATTGTTTTGGTGAACTTTGTTTGGCTTGAAACTTATTACTTACTAATATATAGTTGCTGCTGCTAAGTCGCTTCAGTCGTGTCCGACTCTGCGAGACCCCATAGATGGCAGCCCACCAGGCTCCCCCGTCCCTGGGATTCTCCAGGCAAGAACACTGGAGTGGGTTGCCATTTCCTTCTCCAATGCATGAAAGTGAGAAGTGAAAGTGAAATCACTCAGTCATGTCCGACTCTTAGCTACCCCATGGACTGCAGCCCACCAGGTTCCTCCGTCCATGGGATTTTCCAGGCAAGAGTACTGGAGTGGGGTGCCATTGCCTTCTCCGTATATATATAGTTAAATGCTATTCATTTATAACTGCCATTATTCTAATTTTTATTTTAGTTTTTTAGATTTATTTGAAAAATATTTATTTGGTTGCATCAGGTCTTAGTTGTATCACGTGGATCATTGTGGCACTCGAACTCTCTAGTTGTGCCACATGGACTCAGTAGTTGCAATGTGTGAGCTTAGTTGCTTCTCAAGATGTGGGATCTTAGTTTTCCAACCAGGGATTGAACCTGTGTCCTGCACATTGTGAGGAGTATTGTTTACCACTGGGCCACCAGAGAAATCCCAGTTCTGCCTTTTAAAAACTACCTGGTCTTAACATTCCCCCCTCCTCTTTTTGGCTGTGTCTGGCAGAGATCTCTTATAAACATTTCTATTGGCCTAACTTTACTTGTGTACACAGGTAATATTTAACTTTTCTGGCTGAAGTTATGTATGTTGTTTACCTTTTCATAGAGATAATGAGTAAAGAGAACATGTATTTAGAAGTCAAACCAACTCTATACTTCCTAGATACATAAACTTGGACACATTATTTAACTTCTCTGAACTTATTCCCTTGTACAAATGATAACAGTATCTACTATAAGGGTTATTGGATTTAAGTGAGATACTGTTCCAAAATATTGCTTGCCACACAGTACTTGCAAAATGTCTGTCAAAGATAGTCTTAGAAATAATGGGTACTTAAAAGATTATTAAATTTTACAAAAATCTGTCCAGTTTTAAATTTCACTTGTGTCTCATTTCTAAAAGTTCTGTTGTCTCAATTTAGCTTAATCAGTTGTGAGATCCATTTTATCACATGTTAAGTCTTCTGTTATGTCTATGAAATATTTAATCCATTGATGTTAGCATGAATTCTGGAACCAGACTGCCTGCTTCAAATCAAGGCTCTGCTATTTACAAATTGGATGAGTTTGAACAGCTACCTGACCTCTTTGTGCCTTTCCTTACATGTGGAATGAAGCAAAGAACAATCCTTGTCTCACTGTTACATGTGGTTGCTGTTATTATATTTTAGATCTGTTGCTTGCCATGGCTTCAGTTTTATCAGGTCTGATTCTTTCATCTTTAACTTCTAATTCTTTCTGTTTTAAAATTTATTTATTTTTTTGGCCATGCCGTGTGGCATGTGGGATCCTAGTTCCCTGGCCATTGGGAGTCCCAACTAATAGTCCGCCAGGGAAGTCCATAACCTCTTAATTCTTTAATCTGATATTTCTGTTGATCCTAGTTTATGGTGATTCTGTTTGAATGTTTGGAGTGTCTGTTCATACAAGTCAGAATAACAGATTTATAATTTTATCATTGTCATTTTTGTGCCAAAAAAGTAAGCCTTTGTCATGGTGCACCATAATTCAGTGTACCCAAATAATCATTTTCCCTTTTTCTATTTTTGAGAATACCAAAAGGCTGCTTTTTGAAGAGAAAGCAGGAGGAAGAAAGGCATTTGAGATGCCACTTAGAGCTTTGTAAGTCAGCCTAAGATTCCTAGTATCTCAGTCACACAAGAGCCTCTGGGGAGTTTTTTTTAGAGAAGTCCTTTAGATTCAGAGAATAACGTCCCTAGTTTCCTAGAGAATTGAACGCAAAAGCTGAAACATGGCTTTGTATTATGTTTCTAGGATAGATACCATTGTAAATATTAGGAAACAGTAAACTTCCCATTCCTCTAGTCCATTCCAATGGACATCAGGCAAACAAAACTCTTAAATCATAAAATTATAGCTTAAGTATTCCAACTTCGTGGGGTTCCTCATCTTGCTGAGAAGGGTCTGTGGACTGAAGGACCTTGGGTCCACCTCACCCCACAAGCCTCCTCACAGGCTTTTCGTCTGCTCGTCACCTCCCTCCTTTCTCCTCCCCTTATCCCTGGAATATTGGCCACCTCCCCTCAGGCACCACTTCCAGCCCAGGTACCCACTAGGAAAGATGTGAGAAAAGTTCCTGGGAGAGAGGTAAGCAGATACGGTCACTTAAAGCAGCGCTGTGTATTTTCTAATTCCGGAGAAGCCAGCGTGGCAGAAAGCCCCGTTGGTTCGTGCCTTGGTGCTCTAGCGGCTGGCCCTGTGAAGGGAGGGCAGCCTGAGCCCCGGGGACGCCCCGGGGTGACGGTCCCCTGTGGACACGTGTGTGCGTCCTCAGCAGAAGCATGCGCTCTGAACTCGGGAGTTTGCGTACCACCAGGGCGATCAAAAGTAGGTGGCATTCTTCTTGGAAACACCTAAGGCAGGACAATTCTGCCCTGACTGAGAACGGGGCTGGTTGGAGCCCAGGGTGGTAGCTAGACAGTGTGGCTGCCCCCACCATCCTGGTTCCTTGAGAAAAGCTGGGGAAGGGTCAAGGCCTTGGCCAGGAGGGCTTTCCTTCCTTTGGCTTTCGTGTGACTCAGTAATCAGTAATTGAGCTAACCTTTCAAGTCTTTGGTCTCCAGTTTTTTTTCTTTTAAGTTTTTGATTTTTTTTGGTTTTGGTTTTAATATTGCCAGCTTTTCTCAGTGCCGCCATCTTCCCAGAAGCCTCTGTTGTTGCTATGGTAACAGTTCACGGTACCATAGTGCGTGAGGGCACGTGCTTGGCTGCCTAAGCAACCACTAACGCTGATGCAATCTGAGAGTTCCTGCTTGTCAGTGTTATCCCGGGGCCAGCCTGGGGTTTACCTTTTCAGAAGATGGATATGGAAGGAAGGGGCAAGAGAAATGAGACACTCCTCATCCCCTTTTGCCTGCATGGAAAAGCGCTGCCTTTGTGGCCTAGCGTGCGCGAGGCCTTTCTTATTTTGGCTCCAAACGACTTTTAAGACATCGCTGCTGCTCCTTGTCTCAGGCACCACCAGCCCGGGCCACAAAGCGGGTGTCCAGGCCCAGCTTCACTAAGTGGGTTCTGCCTCTCCAGCTCTGTAGAGCCGCCCCTTGTTCCTCAGCCCTTTCCTCCTCGCAGAGCTTTAGAACCAGATGATTTTCCTTAACAGCAAATTCCCGGGCGCGCCCTGGTCAGCGAGCTTTCCACGCCCGGGAGTTAACGGCTGGGCGCCCTCAGCTTAGGGCCCACGGGCGGGCGGACCGTTCCAGGGCTGCATGGGGCGGGCTCTGCAGCCTGGGACGCCCCAACCTCCTCCCTCCCTCTGAAACTCTACTTGTGACAGCGGATGGACGTAGCATAAGGGTCAAATTTTGAAAAGGCAAAATTGTGGGGCAAAAAAGAGCTGGGGGGTGTGAAGGCCTGAGGAAGCAGGCCTAGGGAACCAGAGACCCTTTTCCTTCTTCCTCGCTGGGGGACCCAGTGTCATAGTCGACTGACCCTGAAGGGCTTGAGGCTTTTGGCTGGAAAATGGAATGCAACCCACTCCCTTCCTGGCGTCTTCCAAGGGCAGAGAACTGGATGGATACAAGCCAGACGCCATCTTCCCCAAGCTTCCGCCGCGAGGAGACAGGAAGGTCTCAGAGGTGAGTGTTAACAAGCCGCGTCGTTCTTGGTTGTGGGTGGACTGTCTCGTGCATTGTTGGATGATCGGCAGCACCCTGGCGCCCACCCACTGGACGCCAGTAGCACCCCTAGGGCCCCAGTTGCGAGTCCTCAAAATTGTCTCCACATTTTCCCAGCTGTCTCCTGGGGGCAAATCCCCTCTAGTTGGAAACCTGAGAGGCAGTTGTTGGTCCCCAGGAGATGGAGGATCCTCTCTGCCAGAGATGGTGGGGGGAATGGAGTGGGTGGGGTTCGGGGGAGTAGAGGGAGTCTACAACCTAGAGAACTGGACTCAGCGCATGCGCTGTGAGAACACCCCAAGCCAAGTGAGTCGACCTCCAGGAGTGTGGACCCCTGAGAATTTTGGATACGCAGGTACTGGCGGAGGTGCTTCAAAAACACGCCAGGGCCGAATGTCTCCTTTTTTGGTAATAACGTGACTTGTTGTTGCGGAGGGAAATTCCACACACCTTCCCCTCCATCCTGCTAGGGCTCGGGGGTACAACTAGGGTTTCCCACAAGCTGAGAGTTACTAAAACACAAAGGTAATGTCTTGGCATTCATTGCATTGAGGCACACGAGTCTGCCGAGCCTGTTGGAGATGTTGGTAGGAGCTGCATAGCGGAGCCCCATGGGTCCCAGTAAAGGGTTTGGATTTTATTTAAGGCGCCTGGAATGATCTGTTGACTCTTAACAGGTGGAAATGCAACAGGGATACATATAAATTCGTACTTGAGTGTAGAGTATAATCGCACAGTGTAGAACGGGGACTTGGGTGGCTCGGCATTTGTTTACGTGGAAAACCCTCGCCGGCTTTTGCTGACACCAGAGAGTCAGCAAAACTGTGGGGGCCCTGCTGCTTAGAGTCTACTAGAGTCATGGGGGCTCAAATAGGAACCGGATCATGAGACTAAGAGTGGAACCCTCTCACTAGGCTCTGTCTTTTGTTCAGATTTCAGTTCCGGGTTGAACCATTGCTTTGGTAAGCTTACCTGAGTCAGACCCTGGGTTTCCCCGGCTTCTCTCACGCACATGTCAGTAGCTTCCTGCTCCTGCATCCCTGTCACGGGCAGCACAACTTCCTGCAGAAATCCCGCAGGTAAAAATGAAAGGACAGTAAGTTCATGGTGAGCAGAGGCAGGAGAGAGGGCTGCCTTGTGTGGATTCACACTCCTGCCTGTGAGATTTGAGTTCGGAGGGTATCCCACCACTGTTCCTATCTTAGCTCCTCTGGCCAACAAGCACCACAGGGGGCGTGGCTTGTACAGCAAACATGTCCTCACAGCTCTAGAGGCCAGAAGTTCAAGATCAGGGTGCCAGCTTGCTTGGGTTCTGGTGAAGGCTCTCCTCCTGCCTTGCAGATGACCATCTTCTCAGGCGTTTTCTCTTAGAAGGGCATTAATCCTAACAGGAGGGCCTCACCCTCGTCACTTCATTTAACCTTCATTACCTGCCACAAGCCTCGCCTCCAAATACCGCCATGTTAGGGAAGCTGTAACTTAGAAAGGACACCAGCATTCAGTCCATAACAGTTCTGGCCTCCGATACTTGGTATGCCACCATTTTATGCTTGACTCTGTGATTAAAAGCATCCTTCTTCCTACAGCCCTAGAGCGCTTAGAGGGATCGGAGGGAACCATTAGTTTTCTAGTGCTTTATTTATCAGCTCAGTTCAGTTGCTCAGTCGTGTCAGACTTGTTGCAACCCCAGGCTTCCCTGTCCATCACCAACCCCCAGAGCTTTCTGAAACTCATGTCCATCCAGTCAGTGATGTCATCCAACTATATCATCCTCTGTCATACCCTTCTCCTGGCTTCAGTCTTTCCCAGAATCAGGGTCTTTTCCAATGAGTCCGTTCTTCACCTCAGGTGTCCAAATATTGGAGCTTCAGCTTCAACATCAGTCCTTCCAGTGAATATTCAGGACTGATTTCCTGTAGGATTGACTGGTTCGTTCTCCTTGCTGTCCAAAGGACTTTCAAGAGTCTTCTTCAACTCCACAGTTCAAAAGCATCAACTTTATTTGTCACTTCCCCCCAAATAGGAATGATGGGAGGTACTAAGTAGTTCTGAGAGGGAGGTCCTGAAAATGAGGGCAGATGCCACCTGTCTCACACATTCATCCAGGGCCATCAGTGATACCACCTCTTGGTTGTTCATTTGGATAACTGGCCANTCTCTGGGTATCAGGAGTGGTCTGGATGATAAGACACACGGCCAGTAGCGTCCTTCCTTCTATGGACTCAGGGTCTGTCTGGGAGTCTTTCCTGATGCCTCTGTGACCCTGCTCAGGAAGACCACCAGGTTTCCATCTTTTTCCTGTGTCATCTCTTAGACCTTATCATAACTTACAGGCTTCACCATACACCTTTTCATCGCTGCTGATAAACTGATAATGCCTCATCTTCTTACTGACGCTGTCTTCACAGTCTCAGCGCGGGTCATGTTCTGGGAGTGACCCCGCCCGCCTGATGAGTTTGGTGGTGTGGGTTGGCAGCCGATAGGCCATCTGCATGTGCCTGGCCTTTCTTAGTGTACGCTCCTTCTAATCTGGGGTGCAACAGGGGGCCAGAATAACCACGATGCTCTGCCAGGTGAGAGAGAGTGCCAACCTCAGCCTGATAAATTCATCCCTAAACTTGTCAAGGTTCTCTGAGAACCTGGCAAACCTCTCCTTACAGATTAACCCAGTTAGTTTAGGATCTCTCTTTGGGATTTTCTAGGGGCCCCTTGAACAAGCACCCCAAAGTTAACTGAAAGTTAAAGAGAATTTCAATTAGAATCTCATATTTGGGAAGTCTGTCAAAAATGTTAAAAGGTTTTAAAACACCTGGTCAGATAGTATTATAGGTTTCTGTGAACAATATTCCTTGAGCTAAAGTCGGGGGAAAAAAAATCAAAGGTAAATACAGATCACTTTAAGGCAGAGGAACTGACGATCTTTTATCACAAATAGCATTCCAGGACAACTTTGTTCTCTTACGAGAGGAACCAAATCCAGTTTCCCACCAGCCTACTCTTAAAATCCATTTGCCTAATTAAATTTAATCCAACCTTAGAAAATCCTGACTACTTACAAAATTCTTAATGTTTCTCTTCTTCAAACCTTCTGCAACTTTCTGTCACCATACGTTGTCCCTTATTCTTTCCTCATTCAGAAATACCCAGCTTTAGGACAAAATCCGGAGAAGACAATGGCACCCCACTCCAGTACTCTTGCCTGGAAAATCCCATGGACAGAGGAGCCTGGTAGACTGCAGTCCATGCTAAGGGTCGGACACGATTGAGCAACTTCTCTTTCACTTTTCACTTTCATGCTTTGGAGAAGGAACTGGCAACCCACTCCAGTGTTCTTGCCTGGAGAATCCCAGGGACGGGGAGCCTGGTGGGCTGCCGTCTATGGGGTCACACAGAGTCGGACACGACTGAAGTGACTTAGCAGCAGCAACAGCACAACAAAATCACATTTTTCCTTTCAACAAAATATATTTCCATTCCTCATACATTCTTTTCTGAAAACACACATCCTACTCCCCTTCAGCAACCACGAATCATGCTTTACGTTAGCATCCATAAGTTGGTAGAGAACTTGGCAAGGTGGCACCAAACATCTTTAGTTTTTCTCTTACAAGACAAGAGTAGGTTAATTTAGAACTGTTTAGCAATTAATGTTGCAGTATTTTATCTTCTTTGAAATGGCCTGAATAGTCAATTACTTCCTATCATTTAATTTGATTTAGTTTCAAATTTGCCAAAATTTAGAGAGACTGCTGTAGATGGACATCTCCAAAACATAATTATTCTTATAGAGTTTTCCAAGAAGTTATTATTTCTGTTACATTTACTTCAGTGTATTAGTCGCTCAGTCTTATCCAGTTCTTTGTGACCCCATGGACTGTAGCCTGCCGAGCTCCTCTGTCCATGGAATATTCCTGGCAAGAATACTGGAATGGGTAGCCATTCCCTTCTGGGGATCTTCCCAACTCAGGGATCAAACCCACATCTCCTGCATTGCAGGTAGATTCTTTACCTTCTGAGCCACCAAGGAAATGTTAAATTTAAACTAAACTTTACTTAAATTTAATCATATCAGATTTTTTTTCTTGTTGATGGATATTTTAACAGAAAGAATATGCTTAATGACTTTCAGTAATCCTAGGTGCAGTGAAAGTATTATACTTATTACCGTAAGGACAGGTCTGTATAAAACCCACAAGCTTAAGCTAGACAAATTAATTTGTGTGGAACCAGAGCTCTTATAGTTTTCCCACTTGAATCTAAAATGGCCCTTTTTCCCCTCAGTTTTGGGGACTACAGATGAACCAGGTAGTTAGTTCTGAAGAGCCCAGGCAGAATGGTTACATTGCAAAGGCAGCGGAGAGACAAGTACAAGCTCCTGTATTTTCTTTTTGTTCTTTAAAATCTCAGTAGGTAACCCAAGGCTGGAGTCTTAGGTAGTGTGGGCTGTGTTTGTATTTCAAGGCTTAAGTGCTCCAGGGGCAGCTGGGCAGACAAAACTACAACACTGAGATACCAATCACAGAACAAAGGCCCAAGCTAGAAGTCTCAGGATAAAGGGGAGAGCAGTGTAGGGGTGAGGACCAGGGGAGAGTAGCGGAGGAGGGCCAGAAAAGGCAGAGGTTGCTAGCTCAGCCCACCCCCGCCGCACCTTTCAAGCACCAACCTGCTCGTTTCCAGAAAGGAGCAAGGAAGGAGGGAGTGCCCTGTCCAGTGCCCACTGAAGTGATAAAACCGGAAGCTGGCTAGTATCTGTGGGTCCTCAGCCCCACAGGGGGGACCCTCATCCACACATCCACCAGCGTATAGAAATCTGCAAGGACTGCTCCTGGTGGCATGATGATAAAGATGATTCTCCCAAAGCTCTGGTCAGGGAGAACCCACTGGCCCAAAGGCTGCAAAGCGAGTGGCGAGCTCTCCCACCTGTGCTGGTAGTCCGTCAAGATAGAAAGGCCCTGACAGCCAGTGATCTCACAGGCTGAGAGGAGTGATGCTGGAGCTGCCCCATGTCCAGTCTCAGAAGAGGGCGGAAGTAAAAGGACAGAGAGGAGAGGACGGAGAAGTAGCGAGATTTTAGGGGAGTGAAGTGAAAGTCGCTGTGTCATGTCCGACTCTTCGTGACCCCAGGCCAAAATTCTGGAGTGGGTAGCCTTTCCCTTCTCCAGGGGATCTTCCCAATCCCAGGATTGAACCCAGGTCTCCTGCATTGAAGGTGGATTGTTCACCAGCTGAGCCACAAGGGAAGCTTTTGGAGAGGGAGAGGGACAAAAGGGAGGGGAAGTGTTTCTTGAATGAGGGTCCTGAGGCCCCAGGGGATGGGAAGGCAGACAGTGAAACAAAAGGTTCAGGCAGCCACTTGAGATCCAGGGCGAAGCTGCTTTTGGTGGCCCTGGAGGTGCCCAAATCCTCTTCCTAGAAGGGGACAAGTGCCCATGTTGAGCACCACAAAATATGTTACTGATCAGGGTTGTTCACCTCAGTTGTGTCTGACTCTTTGTGACCCCATGGACTGCAGCATGCCAGGTTTCCCTGTCCATCATCAACTCCCGGAGCTTTCTCAGACACATGTCCATTGAGTCGTGATGCCCCAACCATCTCATCCTCTGTCATCCCCTTCTCCTCCTGCCTTCAATCCTTCCCAGCCTCAGGGTCTTTTCCAGTGAGTCAGTTCTTCACATCAGGTGGCCAAAGTATTGAAGCTTCAGCATCAGTCCTTCCAATGAGTATTTTGGACTGATTTCCTTTAGGACTGACTGGTTGGATCTCCTTACAGTCTAAGGGAATCTCAAGAGACTTCTCCAACCACAGTTTAAAAGCATCAGTTCTTTGGAGCTCAGCTTTCTTTATGGTCGAACTCTCACATTAGTACATGTCTACTGGAAAAACCGTAGCTTTGGCTAGATGGACCTTTGTTGGTAATGTCTCTGCTTTTTACCATGCTGTCTAGGTTGGTCATAGCTTTTCCTCCAAGGAGCAAGCATCTTTTAATTTCATGGCTGCCCTCACCATCTGCAGTGAAGAAAATAAAGTCTGTCACTGTTTCCATTGTTTCCCCATCTATTTGCCATGAAGTGTTGGGACCATATGCCATGATCTTCGTTTTTTGAATATTGAGTTTTAAACCAGCTTTTCACTTTCCTCTTTCACTTTCATCAAGAGGCTCTTTAGTTCTTCACTTTCTGCCATAAGGGTGGTGTCATCTGTGTATCTGACGTTATTGGTATTTCTCCTAGCAGTCTTGATTCCAGCTTGTGCTTCATCCAGCCCAGCATTTTGCATAATGTACTCTGCAGATAAATTAAATAAGCAAGGTGACAATATACAGCCTTGACGTACTCCTTTCTCAATTTGGAACCAGTCTGTTGTTCAATATCCGGTTCTAACTGTTGCTTCTTGACCTGCATACCGATTTCTCAGGAGGCAGGTCAGGTGGTCTGATATTCTCATCTCTTTCAGAATTTTCCACAGTTTGTTGTGATCCACACAGTCAAAGGCTTTAGCATAGTCAATAAAGCAGAAGTAGATGTTTTTCTGGAGCTCTCTTGGTTTTTCAATGATCCAACAGGTGTTAGCAATTTGATCTCTGGTTCCTCTGCCTTTTCTAAATCCGGCTTGAACATCTAGAAGTTCTTGGTTCATGTACCATTGAAGCCTTACTTAGAGAATTTTGAGCATTACTTTGCTAGTGTGTGAGTGATTGAAAGTTGCTCAGTCGTGTCTGACTCTTTGTGACCCCGTGGACTATACAGTCCATGGAATTCTCCAGGCCAGTATACTGGAGTGGGTAGCCTTTCCCTTCTCCAGGTTGCTAGCATGTGAGATGAGTGTAATTGTGTGGTCGTTTGAACATTCTTGGAGAAGGGACTGGCAACCCACTCTAGTATTCTTGCCTGGAGAATTCCATGGACAGAGGAGACTGGCAGGCTACAGTCCATGGGTTTGCAAGGAGTTGGACATGAGTGAGCGACTCACACACACTTTTGAACATTCTTTGGCATTGCCTTTCTTTGGGATTGGAATGAAAACTAACCTTTTCCAGTCCTGTGGCCACTGCTGAGTTTTCCATATTTGCTGGCATATTGAGTGCAGCACTTTCACAGCATCATCTTTTAGGATTTGAAATAGCTCAACTGGAATTTCATCACCTCTACTAGCTTTGTTCGTAGTGATGCTTCCTAAGGCCCACTTGACTTCACATTCCAGGATGTCTCGCTCTAGGTGAGTGATCACACCATTGTGGTTATCTGGGTCATTAAAATCTTTTTTGTATAGTTCTTATGAGTATTGTTGCCATTTCTTTTTAATATCTTCTGCTTCTGTTAGGTCCATACAGAAATGGTATGGACCTTTCTGTCCTTTATTGTGCTCATCTTTCCCTGAAATGTTCACTTGCAGTCTCTAATTTTCTTGAAAGTGAAGTCACTCAGTTGTGTCTGACTCTTTGTGACCCCATGGACTGTAGCCCACCAGGCTCCTCCATCTATGGGATTTTCTAGGCAAGAGTACTGGAGAGGGGTTGCCATTTCCTTCTCCAGGGGATCTTTCCCAACCCAGGGATTGAACCCGGGTCTCCTGCATTGTGGGCAGATGCTTCACTGTCTGAGCCACTACGTGCAAGTAATTCCTCTAACTTTTTATCTGTCTCTGTCAAAGTGGTTGAAATAAAATCCACAGCTGCTTTCACACTGTCATGACAAATATAGGCATCATACACGTTCATAAGGCCTGGAGGACGGAGAACAAACAAGAACCCAGAAACAGTCACCATGGTGGATGGGGCACGTTTTCCTTCTTTTACGTTTAGTGAGACTATGTGCAATTTGTTAAAAATATATATATATTATCTATAAATATTTTTCACATATTTTCTTGAAGAGATCTCTAATCTTTTCCATTCTGTTGTTTTCTTCTCTTTCCTTACGTTAATCACTTAGGAAGGCTTTCTTGTCTCTCCTTGCTATTCTTTGGAACTCTTGAATTCAGACGGATATATCTTTTCTTTTCTCCTTTGCATTTTGCTACTCTTCTTTTCATGGCTATTTGTAACGCCTCCTCAGATAACCATTTTGCCTTTTTGCATTTCTACTTCTTGAGGATGGTTTTGCTCACCGCCTCCTGTACAATGTCATGAACTTCCGTCCATTATTCTTTAGACACTCTATCAGATCTAGTCCCTTAAATCTATTTCTCACTTCCACTGTGTAATCATAAGAGATTTGATTTAGGTCATACCTGAATGGTCTAGTGGTTTTTCCTACTTTCTTCAAATTAAGTCTGAATTTGGCAATAAGAACTTCATGATCTGAGCCACAGCTCCCAGTCTTGTTTTTGCTGACAGTATAGAGCTTCTCCATCTTTGGCTGCAAAGAATATAATCAATCTGATTTTGATATTGACCATCTGGTGATGTCCATGTGTAGAGTCATCTCTTGTGTTGTTGGAAGAGGGTGTTTGCTATGACCAGTGCGTTCTCTTGGCAAAACTCTGTTAGCCTTTGCCCTGCTTCATTTTGTATTCCAAAGCCAAACTTGCCTGTTACTGCAGGTGTTTCTTGACTTTCTACTTTTGCATTCCAGTCCCCTAAGATGAAAAGGACATCTTTTTTTGGTGTTAGTTCTAGAAGGTCTTGTAAGTCTTCATAGAACTGTTCAACTTCTTTGGCATTAGTGGTTGGGGTATAGACTTGGATTACCGTGGTTTGCCTTGGAAACTAACAGTGATCATTCTGTCATTTTTGAGATGGTCCCCAAGTACTGCATTTTGGACTCTTTTGTTGATTATGAGGGTTACTGCATTTCTTCTAAGTGATTCTTGCCCACAATACTACTATTATAATGGTCATCTGAATTAAATTCACCCATTCCAGTCCATTTTAGTTCACTGATTCCTAAAATGTCGATGTTCCCACTTGCCATCAACTGTTCCAATTTACCTTGATTCATGTACTTAACATTCTGGGTTCCTATGCAATATTGTTCTATATAGCATCTTTACTTCCATCACCAGTCACATCCACAGCTGAGCATTGTCTTTGCTTTGGCTCAGCCTTTTCATTTTTTTGGAGCTATTTCTGCACTCTTCTTCAGTAGCATATTGGGCATCTACTGACCTGGGGAATTTATCTTTCAGTGTCAGATCTTTTTGCCTTTTCATATTGTTCATAGGGTTCTCACGACAAGAATGCTGAAGCGGTTTGCCATTCCCTTCTCCAATGGACCATGTTTTGTCAGAACTCTCCATCATGACCCATCCATCTTGGGTGGCCCTACACGGCACAGCTCATAGTTACATTGAATTAGACAAGACTGTGATCCAAGTGATCAGTTTGGTTAGTTTTCTGTAATTGTGGTTTCCATTCTGTCTGCCTTCTGATGGATGAGGATAAGAGGCTTATGGAAGCTTCCTGATGGGAGGAACTGGCCGTGGGGGACTCTGAGTCTTGCTCTGATGGGCGGGGCCATGCTCAGTAAATCTTTAATCCAATTTTCAGTTGATGGGTAGGGCTGTGTTCCCTCCCTGTAGTTTGGCCCGAGGCCAAACCATGGTGGGAGTAATGACAGTGATCCTCCTTCAAAACGGCTTCTGCCAGCAAGCTGCAGCTCCCAGGACTGTTGTATTCAGTGCCCCTGACCCCACAGTGGCCACTTGTTGACCCACGCGTTCACCGGAGACTCCCAGACCCTCACAGGCAAGTCTGGCTCTGCCTCTTGTGGGGTCACTGCTCCTTTCTCCTGGGTCCTGGTGCACACAGGGTTATTGGCCTCCTTAACTGATAGAAATTGTTCAGGCGAGGCTTTACTGGGGCCCCTGCTGCGGTGGGGGTTGGCGGGGGGAAACGAGTAACAGGAGGTCCCTTGCTCACTCACTTCCTGAGGGGGTCAAGCTTATTCCGTGTATGGGGTGAGTGTAGGGGTGTGTCCAGCGGTCGGCAGAGGGGTGGGCCCTTAGGTGGTATTGTGTGCCTGGGCATGTGCAGCACTCTGCTTTTGCCATGGGCTTTTAGAGGTGGCGTTTTGGTTTTTTTGTGTCTTCCTCAGGAATTTGCCCTTACTGAGCATGCATGCAGTTATTTTTAGTCCCATCCAGTTTCTTTGTGTTTTGTTGCTGGAGAATTGCAGTGCTAGAGCAGAGGGTCCCAGGCCCCAGCCTGTCTCAGATGTGTGCTGGGCATGCAGTATGGAGGTTTGGGTACCCCTGGAGGGAGCCATTCCAGGGTGTTGGGTGGAGGGTGGCCTGGAGACCCAGACTGGGCTCTACGGGTCTTCTCTGAAGGAGAGAGAGACATTAGGGGCTGGGGCAAGGAAGTGGGCAACCTGTCTGTATGCTAGAGGAAAGGATTGGGGCGAGGAGGATGTGGGAGAAGTGGGGAGGGGCGCGCTGGAAGAGCTCAAGCTCTGAGGAGGAAGGAGAGGATGAGGGGCTATCCAGAGGAGAGGGGCCTCTTGGAACGGTCTCCCTCCCACAGGCCTCACCTTCTGACTCTAAAACTGTGAGGCTTGCTCTCCCCAGTCTTCCTCTGCTTCTGTGGGTATCTTTGTTTCTGAATTCTCCTGCCCTGTCCCCAGACCCTGTGTCCCCTGAATAGCTCTTGTGTCTACAGGAGCCACCCTCCCACCAGCCCTTTCCCCAGGAGGAGTGCTTTCCCGCTTCTGCTTTTTGGCTTTCTACATTTGCAACATGTAAACAGAGGCCAGACACAACATTTGAAATAATACTCACCATCAAGTGGGGCGTCTGTGACAGTTGCCCTTGAGATGTCTCATTTAACCAAATCCTGGGAACCATTCTGGGGACGTCAGGGATTTCTAGAAGCTAAGGGAGGAGCTACATCTGCATTTCCTTGAAGTCAGATCCTTAAATTACTTAAGCTACCTGCAGATGAAACAGACTCTTTTTTTTTTATACTCATTTTATATTTATTTATTTTTTGTACCTAAGTTTATTTTTTTTTTATTTTTTATTTTTTTCCGTCTCAGGTGTACATGAGTTCCCAGGTCTTGAACCTCCCCCTCCACCTCCCACCCATATCAACTCTCTGGATCATCCCCATGCACCAGTCCCAAGCATCCTATATCCTGTATCGAACATAGACTGACGATTCGTTTCTTACATGATAGTNCATGCGAAGAGTTGACTCATTGGAAAAGACTCTGATGCTGGGAGGGATTGGGGGCAGGAGGAGAAGGGGACGACCGAGGATGAGTTGGCTGGATGGCATCACTGACTCGATGGGCGTGAGTCTGAGTGAACTCTGGGAGTTGGTGATGGACAGAGAGGCCTGGCATGCTCGATTCGTGGGGTCGCAACGAGTCGGACATGACTGAGTGACTGAACTGAACTGAACTGAACTGGGGCTCAAGGGATAAAAGAGTCATGATCTGAGTTACCCACCCACCTTCACCTGCCCTCCAGGGGTGTAGGATGAGACTATTAATTCCCTGACTTGAGCACTTCTCTGCCTACCCCTTCTTTTGATGGTGGTGTTGTTCAGTCGCTCAGTCATGTTTGATTCTTTGCGACCCCATGGACTGCTGCACCCCAGGCTTCCTTGTCATTCACTATCTCCCAGAGTTTCCTCAAACTCATGTCCCTTGAGTCAATGATGCTCTTTCTCATCCTCTGTCACTTGTCTTTCCTTTCTCATCCTCTGTCACTCCCATCTCTTCCTTCCCTCAATCTTTCCCAGTATCACTTCCAATAGGTTGGCTCCCCACATTAGGTGGCCAAAGTACTGGAGCTTCAGCTTCAGCATCAGTCCTTCCAGTGAATATTCAGGGTTGATTTCCTTTAGGATTGACTGATTTGATCTCTGTGCTGTCCAAGGGACTCTCAAGAGTCTTCTCCAGCATCACACTTCAAAAGCATCAATTCTTCATCAAGAGGCTCTTAGTTCCTCTTTGCTTTCTGCCGTTAGGGTTTGAAGGTGGTGGTGTTCAGTTGCTCAGTCATGTCTGACTCTTTGCAATCCTGTGGACTGTAGAATGCTAGATTTCCCTGTCCTTTACTATTTCCCAGAGTTTGCTCAAACTCATATCCGTTGAGTTGATGATGCCCTCCAACTGTCTCATCCTCTATCATTCCCTTCTCTTCCTGCCTTCAATCTTTTGCAGCATCAAGGTCTTTTCCAATGAGTCGGCTCCTCGCCTCAGATGGCCAAAGTATTGGAGCTTCAGCTTTAGCATCAGTCCTTCCAATGAATATTAAGGGTTGATTTCCTTTAGGACTGACTGAGGCAGGCAACATCTGTCATCCACTAATCCCTAAATGGATGACTTCCTCAATGATGCTCCGTTTGGTCCAGGAATGAAAAACTGCCTACTCTGATCTGGATAGTCCAGTGCTTCTCATCTAGGCCTCATCCCAGACGGCTGACCTGTACTTTCTGTCTCTTACCAGCCTGTGTCTGCAGCAGTGTGGGAGGAGGATAAGGGCAGGAAGTATCTCACACACTTTTGAGTGATTAAAAGCCAATATATTTGGGTTTCCCTGGTGGCTCAGATGGTAAAGTGTCTCCCTGCAATGCAGAAGACCCGGGTTCGATCCCTGGGTCAGGAAGATCCCCTGGAGAAGGAAATGGCAACCCATTCCAGTTCCTTGCCTGGAGAATCTCATGGACAGAGGAGCCTGGTAGGCTATAGTCCACGGGGTTGCAAAGAGTCAGACACGACTGAGCCACTTCACTTTAGCCCATAACCTGGCTCGTGATAGGGGACAGATGGCAGTTTTTGTTGATGTGACTACAGACCTGAGGGTTAAACACACACACACATACACACACCCCCACACACGCAAGGCCATTTAACCAGCATTTTGTGTAAATCTCAGGTTTTCACTGTGAGCTCCACTACCTTCTTGGTGGAGTGTGTGCAGTGTGACTTGACCTTCCTGCCTCCAGGGTGAGCTTGTCTCTAAAGTGGCTCTGGAGCTAGAGGGCCAAGAGCCCTGGCAGAGTCTGGGATTCTGTCCCCCAAAGTACTCTTATGACCATTTCTTCCTTTTGGACAGTCTCCCCTCAGGAGTGTGTTTGAGTGGTGTGTTTTCCTGGATGATATCCTCTGGTTACTTTTGCAAAATTAACTTTTGAATTTTGGGTTGAGGCAGTTTTCATTCCTTGACTCCCTCCAGAAGGGTTTCCTGGTTGTTCTCAAATGCTCTCATTTACAGAACGCGAAGAGGGGAGAAAGTTCCCTCTAATCACAGGGCAGGTGGTGGAAGCCATCTGAGATGACTCTGGCGGGGGCTGCGGCTTGGCCACGCCTGCTCTGGGTGCCCTTTAGTAGGTTCCTCATGGGATTCAGCTCAGGGATGGCCACCAGCACTTCTCACCACTTAAGGCATCTGGGTGGGGTGATTTGGGGACACTTCCTCCCAGGCTTAAAAAAAAATGCAAAATAGGTCTCACCAAGGACTGCTTTTCTGTAACCACAATTGGAGGGCCTTGGCTCGGCTCCTAGTCTGTTTAGAAATATGTGTTTATTTTGGAAAGAAGTTCAGCCTCAAGCAGCATTAAAAGCAGCCTCTTTAGTGCTGAGACACTATTGAAAGCTCTGTATTGTGCCAGCCAGGGCCCCATGCCCTCACTGCCATTGCAGTCACTCTTCTAGACTCCTCCAGCCACAGTGAGACGCAGCCTACTCCCTGCCTGCCCACTTCTGTGCCCCACCCCCCCAGCCAGACCAACAGCTTTTAAGGGAAGTATCCAGGCATAACTGTAGTAGTGACAAGGACAGCAGCCCTAACTAATCATTATTGAATGTGCTGTGTGTCAGGCTCTGTCTTAAGAGTTTTCATTACTACGTCACGTTTAACCTTAGCAGTCTCCCTATGAGGTAGACTCCATTACTATTTTCTATTAAGAGATGAGGAAGCCAAGACAAGCTCCAGGTTGCATAGCCAGCAAGTGACCTGGTTGATGGATTGGTTATTGACAGAATCTGAGAAGCCCCCATGGTTTATTTCTAAGAATCTTTTTTCAGGTGCAGCCAGTTGGTTGAATGATGAGCTTAAAAGAAAACTTAAGATCATGGTATTCGGTCCCATCACTTTATAGCAAATAGATGGGGAAACAGTGACAGACTATTTTGGGGGGGCTCCAAAATCACTGCAGATGGTGAGGGCAGCCATGAAATTAAAAGACACTTGCTCCTTGGAAGAAAAGCTATGACCAACCTAGACAGCATATTAAAAAGCAGAGACATTACCAGCAAAGGTCCGTCTAGTCAAAGCTATGGTTTTTCCAGTAGTCATGTATGGATGTGAGTGTTGGACTAGAATTGATGCTTTTGAACTGTGGTGTTGGAGAAGACTCTTGAGAGTCCCTTGGACTGCAAGGAAATCCAACCAGTCCATCCTAAAGGAAAGCAGTCCTGAATGTTCATTGGAAGGACTGATGCTGAAGCTGAAACTCCAATACTTTGGCCACTTGATGTGAAGAACTGACTCACTGGAAAAGACCCTGATGCTGGGAAGGATTGAAGGCAGAAGGGGATGACAGAGGATGAGATGGTTGGATGGCATCACCGACTCGATGGACATGGGTTTGAGTAGGCTTTGGGAGTTGGTGATGGACAGGGAGGCCTAGTGTGCTGCAGAGTCCACGGAGGCACAAAGAGTAAGACACGACTGTGAGACTGAACTGACTGACTGAATGAGAATCTGTAAGGAGTGGTTTAACAAAATCTGAGAGCTCACCCTACCTGACATCATTCCCTCAGTTAAAAGAACCAGGGTGCCCTTTTGTGAAGGGACCTGGGTTCAATTCCTCCAGGTATGGTAGTTTCCCCTCCAACTTCCTGAGCAGGCAGTCAGCGCTTGCCTGGGTCTCAGGCAAGGTCATGCCTGGAGCCATGCTGAGCTCTCCCTGACCTGGTGAGCATGCTTCAGCTTTCGCTACACTGGTTGACATTGACCATTACCTGTGTGCATCCTGGCTAGGGCTCCGGGAAGTCTGAAGTTTCAACTGGAAATTGTGTTTAGCAGCTCACAAAGAATTCTCAGCTTGTTCATACAGAAGAGCAAATAAGCTGACATAAACAGCTAGCTTGTGTATATATTTTAAATATACATTGTAACATATACATTCTAATTTATATATTGTAGTTGTTGAGATTATGGGACATGATTAAAATGTTGGAGGTCTTTATACTTACAAAGTAGAGTTAATGACTTTCTTTTCTATTGCTTTAATTTTGTATCTATATAAGATGATGTTCACTAATTTTTTTAATTTATAAAAAATTTTATTGAAGTTGATTTACAATATTGTGTTAATTTCTGTTGTACAGCAAAGTGACTCGGTCACACATACACATATGCATTCTTTTTCTTACCCTTTCCCATTATGGTTTGTCACAGGATATTGGATATCGTTCCCTGTACTATACAGAAGGACCCTGTTTATCGATCCTATATATATAATAGTTTGCCTCTGCTAATCCCAAGCTCCCCATTCATCCCTTCCCCTTGGCAACTGCAAGTCTGTTCTGTGTCTGTGAGTCTGTTTTTTTCATAGATATGTTTATTTCTGTTATATTTTAGATTCCACATGTATGTGATATTCCATGGCATTTGTGTTTCACTTAGTGTGACAGTCTCTAGGTCTACCCATGTTGGTGCGAATGACATTATTCCATTCTTTTTGGTGGCTGAGTGACATTCCATTGTGCTGCTTTATTCTGTCAGTGGACATTTAGGTTGTTTCCATGCTTTGGCTTTTGTCAGTAGTGCTGCTATGAACATAGGGGTGCATGGATCTTTGCAAGTGATAATTTTATCTGGGTATGTGCCCAGCAGTGGGGTTGTTGGAGCATGTGATAATTCTATTTTTAGTTTTCTGAGGGAATGCTGTATTGTTTTACATAGTGGCTGTACCAGCGTACATTCCCACCAGAGTGTGAGAGGGGTTCCTTTTCTCCAACCCTCTCCAGCATTTGTTATTTGTAGACTTTTTAGTGATGGCCATCTGACCATGGTGAGGTGGTGTGTCACTGTCGTTCTGCTTTGCATTTCTCTAACAAGTATTGATGTTGCGCGTCTGTTCATGTGCCGCTTGGTCATCTGCGTGTCGTCTCTGGACACTAAACTTGGTGTGGCCATCGTCTCGTGACGTATGTGAGTCAGATCATTACGCTGCACGCCTTATGCAGCAAGACATGTACTGTGTCAGTTACGTGTGGACAAGGCAGGGGCGCCCCACGCCAGTACTCCTGCCTGGAGAACCCCATGGACGGAGGAGCCTGGTGGGCTGCAGTCCATGGGGTCGCTGAGAGTTGGACGCGACTCAGTGACTTCACTTTCACTTTTCACTTTCCTGCATTGGGGAAGGAAATAGCAACCCACTCCAGTGTTCTTGCCTGGAGAATCCCAGGGACGGGGTAGCCTGGTGGGCTGCCGTCTATGGTGTCGCACAGAGTTGGACACGACTGAAGCGACTTAGCAGCAGCAGCAGCAGCAGCATGTTGCATTAAAAGCAGACAAAAAAGATACCTTCCCTGAGTGTGCCCTGAAACTTGTGATTACAATGACTACTTTGAATAGAGATGTACTAACATTTCTGTTGAAGGCATCCCAGCTCAGTAAAACTAAAGTCTGAGAACATTAATAATCAGTTGCTAAAGCAATAGTAACATNATGTTGCATTAAAAGCAGACAAAAAAGATACCTTCCCTGAGTGTGCCCTGAAACTTGTGATTACAATGACTACTTTGAATAGAGATGTACTAACATTTCTGTTGAAGGCATCCCAGCTCAGTAAAACTAAAGTCTGAGAACATTAATAATCAGTTGCTAAAGCAATAGTAACATTTATATTTAGCACCAAATCAAGTTAAATATTGGGTGTGGAGGGTCAAAAAATGATAAGCGAGTCCCTGAGATTTCTTGTAGTCAGTTCATTATCTTGGTGTTATTTACTAGCTTTTCTGTTGATATTTAAAATGAATACATAATAGGGTAATGTTAGTGAGAATATTTCCCTCTAGAGCAATGATCTGTTTTAAAATTCAGAACTCAAAAAAAACCCAAAATCTTAGTGATAAAGGCATTTTATTTCTATTTTACTTCTACTGGAGATGAGGAAACAAAAGTTAGTAAGAGCCCGTCTGGTAAAGGAGGGTGGTAGAAACTCTTATCTGGTTTGCTTGTTGTCAGCTAAACCTTGCTAAGCCACGAAGAAGGTTGGAGGTTTCATGGGAAGGCACTATATTTGTAATGAATTTCTCAGAATGCACTGCCCCAGAGCTTTCAGAAAACCTGTCTGCATCTGGTTACATGTTTTCTTATCATGCCCTCAAAGCCAAAAGCATTTAACTTGGTAACAGTTATGTTTGTTCTTTGACTAGTAAGTAGTTATAGGGACAAGGTACAAAAAATAGTAAGCATGCAGCCCTTTATTTAGTTTTGCAAAGTCTCTGCTTATAGTTCTGTATATTACATGACTGTGTTATACAAATACACTTATTTACAAAAACAATCTAGCTGTGCAAACTTGTTGCTTTTTAAAAATGTCCGGCAAGTCCCATTTCTGCCCATCCCAAGATAGATGTTTAAAGCATGCATAAAAATGAACTTTGGTGTGGGAAAACTACTCTCTGTGCTGTCACATACAGTATTTTTGGCATCTATTTATATATTTACAAAAATTGATCAGTTTACAGAACCGTACAGAAGTGTACATTTTAAAATCCACAATGCAGTAGTGTGGGTTACCAGGTCTCAGAAAACAAAGGGAGGATTGAGATACTGCAAAGAAAACAACTAGAGAATCCCAATATGTTGAAAAGAAAGAAAGAAAAGCAGAACTAGCTTGCTTGGGCTGGCAAATTATTACACATAACCTTTATGGCAGTGCAGTAGGGTTGATAATTGCCTTCTACACGTGCCTCTGTGTCGGCTTGTGTAGAAGTCCATTGGCTTCTTGTCTAGCACACTACTTTCAAATGTACAACGCTATAGTATCAAAATGTTTTGGCAAAAAAGATCTTGAAAGAAACCATGAAGTTTTGACAAAAATAGAAATCTGTAATAAAGCTAAGTAACACTAAAATAAAAGGAAATATAATAGTATCTGTTTTACAATTTGTATAGTCACACTTGTGTATTTCTCTGTTCACTTCTAGTCTCTGTAATGAAAAATATTTTTATACAAAACATACTAAAATTCTGGAATCATACATGTTTTACATGCTTAATACATTTTTTATTTTCCTGTCTCACACACACCCTTCTCTCTCGCCATACTCTCTTTTTTGGTAACACATGCTTGCTTCATTTAACAGGTACTGAACAGAGACAGTAAACACTATGTAATTAGAACAGCAACAAAGTGAAAAAAACAAAAAGCTTTACTGAAGTCTATTAATTCAGTATTTAGCACATACTTAGCGTTAAGCCTCAAACAGTACGGCAATATGTTACATTCTCTTGTGAAAACAGTAAGACTTAAAAAAAATTTTGTTTCTTAAATGTAACTCCAACTTGTGATTAATTGGATTTGGCCTTTAAGAGGTTTCCTTTGCTGTGGATGGGGTGGCTTTGCTTGAACTTCCGTTCTGTGCCTTGTAGCTGGTGAGGCCAGGAGTGTGGCTGCTCCTGCTGCTCTTTGCACCTTGATTCAGTGAAGTGGGGGAGGCAGGGGACGGGGGGGAGGAGGAGAAGGAAGGAGGGGCTGCTCGGCCGTTTTGAGTCTGCAGTGAGAATGAGAGATGGTGACCTTTCCCTGTATGAGTGGGGCTCTGAAACTTTAAGGAGCCATTAGAGACAGAGGGGATCAAGGAGGCGGAGGGAGCAGGTCGTCCTGTGTGGGGGCTGAGAGGGTTAGAAGGAACCGATGGTTTAGTAGCAGGCGGATTAGGGAAGTTAGGGCCGTCACCACTAGAAGAAGGCAGAGAACTGCTTTTCCCAGAGCTGGGAGAAAGGGCTGGAATCTTAGAAGCAGGTAAGGAGGGGAAAGTAGGCTTACAGTCCCCACCAGCTTTCTTAGCACTTCCATTAGCCTGCAAACAAAGATGGCGGGAGACAGTTTATCAGAAAGCTGGTAACACCATCAGTCCACAGGCTCTGGCAACACAGCCCTTCTGCGGATCATTAAATCAAAGACACCAAACCAAACTTCAACCAGTTCGGGGCCTGAGCTAACTCTTGTCATGCTGTACTGGGCCTGGTAGAAACCCCCCAAGCGCCGGGCAGAGGATGTACAGAACAAGGAGGAAGGAAGAAGAGCGCTTGTGAGAACAGGCCCATCATTCTCCTCCCACCTCTGGGTTCAGGGGGCAGGGGGGCCATGCGGGGGGCT
>SJYA01002431.1:7108667-7141008 GCA_006410615.1 Neotragus moschatus | reverse complement strand
GGCCATGCGGGGGGCTGTTACTGGGGTGGGGGTGGGGCATCATGATGGTTAATGGGCCTCTAGTGCGAAGCAGTCCACACACACGTTAGTCCTGGTGACTTTCGGGGCAGCCTTTTCTCTCGGTTTCCCCAGGTGTTCTGATGAACCACTACACTCCCCCAGGGAAAGCCACCTGGCCTGCCACCTCGTTTTTACAGGTCAACTTTGGAGTCACACAGTGAAAGATGTTTTATTGCGAGCATGCAAAAGCGTGGTGAGAAGTTCAACAAAGGCTTTGAGACTCTCTCTTCATGCCCCCAGATCCAGGATGTCTAGATAAACTGTATCTTAACAAAGAAAAAGTGCAATATTTGGTATAAACTAAGTCAGTGACTTGCTTCTTAAGCGCAAGAGTGTCCATCCAAAAGCGGGCTTAAGGTAGAACTACCTGGCGGTACTGGCGGGGGTCCTGCAGTTTGGACTGCTTGCCAGGCTTGTCCAGGCTTCCGGGTCTGTTCTTGGAACTCATGGGGACTGGCATCCTGCTCGTCTGAGGGGTCCCAGTGGAGCCCTGTGGGGAGGAGCAGCAAGAGGGGGGAGAGAAAGGACGGTGTGAGTGGGTCATCCGAGGCCACCCCACTGTGTGCAGAGAAGCTCAACGTGAGAAGCCACAGCCCTACATGCAGGACAGATCTAGGAGACGGACATCAGGAGACACCACTGGGGTTAATTCGGAGAATCAAACAATGAAACTGCCCCACTACTGATCAAACGGATTTTAATGTGAGTATCAGAGCAATCACTTCAACGGCAAATAGCTGGCCCAGCGTCCTTGGGGTTTTCCCAACACCAGTCAGCAACAGAGGTAAAAACAGAAATCGATTAGCTGTTAGACACCTAGTTGTTGTTGTTTTGAAGGCGAGGGAAGAAGTGTGAGAGAAAGGGATCATGGTGAACAGACAACAAAACAAAACGAGCCACCTGAAAGGAAGCGAGTCAATCACAAGACACCTTTTGCTAATGGTGATTATGGCAGATTTAAGAAAGCAGCTGGCTCTTTTCATTTTTCCATCAGACCAAGATACCTTACGTGAAGCTGAAGGTATAGATGAGGGGGGCTCTAAGGCAGTGGACGCTTCATCCAGGACTAGCAAGGACGGGGGACCGGCCTCCTGGGCCGTGTGGGATGAACTTGCAACAGAATCCCTGTGGGAAGAACACGCGGTCTCAACTAGGGCTTTGGGGCTCATCTCACTGATGGTGTTTTCCAGCTGTTTGATGGTCTGCTCCAGGCTGTCCAACGTCCTGTAGGTATTTTTTCTGATTTCATCAGTTCTCGAAACCAGAGCAGTACTCTCCGGACTGGGCTGCTCTAGTCTCCTGAACAGGCTTTTAGGGGCGTCTTCGGATGGAGACCTATTGATCTCAAATCGCTTAGCTTCCTTGTGCTGTTTGAGCGTGCCATCTTCTTCCTCCTCTTCGTAGACCACCACCTGTAACGTCTTCTTCCCAGTCTTCGTGCCTGTGCGAATGGCTTGTGTGAGAGCCGCAAGCTGCTTCTTGGGGAATTTGAACTTGAACTTTTTCTTGGAGCTTTCAAACTGGTCATCGGTCACATCACCCTGGCTTTCTGAGCTTGGAGAATCGGTTGGGGTGAACTTGATCGGCTCGGTTTTATTCACTTCCTGTCCTCCTGACACTCCTGTCTCCACTGAAAGGAAGTGTGGCTGCAATTTACTCTTGGCCTCCTGCCCTGCTCGAGGGCTACCCGAAGCCCCCTCCTTAGGAGACTTTTGGGGAGTGTCATTCTGGACCGCAGGGTCTCCAGTCTCCTCCTCTTCCTCTTCCTCTATCTTTTCTTCCCTCATCATCCTCTCCAGTTCCTCGTCACACTCCTCAAATATGGTTGAAAGTCTCTTGTATGCAGCCCGGATGTCCATGGGCTCATCAAAGATGATGATCACGGGCTTCTTGTCCAGGCACACCACGGGCTCTTCACTTTCAGTGCCTTCCTGCTGGGACAGCGTCTCTTTTTTGGCATCAATGTTGACCGTCTGTACATCTTCCCCCTGTCGGCTCACTATATCGCGGACCTCCCCGCTGGAGAGAGCCTGGACCGCGGTTTTGGTGATCATGAAGGCAATGTTGTCGGTGGTTGCCTTCTCCTCGCTGGGAGAACTTGGTGTGGACTCCCCATCCTCACTAGGCATCGTGTTAGCATGCTTAGCTCCCTTTGGTCTTAGGACAACTTGGCCAAACTCTGTCATGGGAACCTCTTGGTCTGGAGTTTTGACACCACGAGTCGTCAGTTCGGTTGATCTAGTGGGAGAGGGAAGGTGGCCCTTCTCTGAATCTTCTTGTCCTTGCTGACTCACCCCCTTTGTCTTCCCATAATTCATCTTCTGATTCTCAGCATCAGATGCAGGGTACTGCAACCCGGACTTTTTAGGTCCTTTGTTGATTTCACATTCGAATGAACTAACACCAGAGAAACCAGAATTGACTTTAGACACATTTTTCTGGGAATGGTTTTTACTATCTCTAAGTAAACTCTTAGTGGAGAGGGAACTGTCCTTCATTGAGATGTCAGTTTTGTATTCTGCTGTTCTTGCTGCATCAGAAATACTATTCTCCATTCCTCTTTCCCACTTAGGATGGTCAGTAGGTGTGAGAGCCCCTGGGGTAACCTGAGAGGAAGAGTGGAGGGGGGAAACCACACAGAGTGATCAGAAATGGATCTGGAGAGGAAGGGATTCAATCTGCATGGTATCAGTTGGAACACATATCTGGTGAACTCACCTTCCGGGATTCCACTGGGGGGCCATTTTCATATTCAACATCAGATTTCCGTACGTCTTCGTGGAAAAATTCCAAATTCTGGTAGAATAGTGTAGGACACGTTACTCCACAAAACCACACCCCCGCCCCCAAAGTGGACTACAACTAGAGTGTTCCTTTAATTACACTTCCAAAACATGCGGGCCAAGCACATCTGTTACACACCAGTCCAAAGCCTACAGCTCTGTTTACCTTGGGTTGCTTGGTTCTCCAACTTCCAAAAATGCCCTGTGTTTGCACAAGACGAAAATCTCAATTAGCAAAATGCTTCAGGGATTTCAAATGTTGGTAGGGGGAGCAGTTAAGAGAACATAAAGGGACTGATTTTGGACCAGCACGTCCTCTTTTCACCATCTGACTGTGGGCTTAGCCGACTCTAAAACCAGAGGATTGGGGTGGCGTTGTAGAAGGCACAATATATCAGCAGGCAGATTTTGATTCTGGCTCGCATCTGCCACTTAACTGTGTTATTTTAGGCAAGTCATCTCACTTCCCTGGGCCTCAGGTTTCTTGCTTGTAAACCAAGGAACTAGACCAGGAAAGTTTTCACATCTCTGCCAGATGGTTATCTCAGTCTCAGCTATGCTTCTTGTATGGGGATCGTCTATAAGGGCTCTGCATTGGTTGGGTGTGGTACTTTGAGGTTAAAAAAACCCCAAACCATTATTCTTCCCTGGTCAAATCATAGCTTTGAAAACATACTTGCAGTTTGTACTTGCACTTGCCAAGCAAAGTGTCAAAATAACCTTCAAACTAATCACACCCAAGATGATCAAATCCCCATTCAGAGTGACAGTGCCTCCAAAATGTCATCTAAGCATTTAGAAAACAGATACTTGAGGCTGAAGTGGTGACTGTGCCGTCATGATTCAGCTTTGAGTCGCTGGGCGCTCTGATTGAGAGGGAAGATGTGTTTCTGAGGTTCCCACCAAGATTCAGAAGGTAAGAGCCCAGTGGAGAGGACCAGCTATGGAGAATGCGATACCTGCTGGGGGTGTAGCGGTAGCCTCGGGCCCCGTCCACAGCCCTGACACTAGCCCCGCCTTCACTTCCAGGGCCGTGCTGGCCTTTCTTCTGGCTGCAGAAGCCCAAGAGGAAGAGGTGATCAGAGCAGACTGGGGCATGATCCCAAGAAGGCGGCTGGGTTTAAAGCAATGACGACATAACGAAGCACAAGAATCCAGGCCCCACCAGGGACAACCTAGATCAACCCTACTGCCCAGCTGGAAATGGAAAGAGTGTTTGTACACATCCAAGGAGTAACAGAGAGACAACAGAGTCAGTGTTAATCACAGGGAAATACGGCACAGGATCCTAAGCGCGTCAGCCACCGAACACCTCCTGTTTAATCTCCCCTCATCCCCATCGGGCCCCAGACAGGTGCAGTGAGATTCAGCTGCTACAGTGGAACGGTATCTCTTATGGGATTTAAAATTCAGATTTTAAATTTAGACGTAAAATGCTGTAAGAAGAAAAATAAATGAGGTTTTGTCTTAAGGTTTCAACTCCAAAGAGGGAGTCAGCATACTGTGCTAGGCCCCGAGTGTGAATACACCCAGAGGAAGAACTGGCGTGCGCAGGGCTGCTGTTCTGCCGACCCGTGTACTGGGGGCTTAGGACTGGTATCTGTTCTGATTGGCCAGTCCACGTCATACCCAGTGAAATATTTCAAATGCCACCCAGAAGTATATGTATTTTAAAACAGATTTAGCAGCAAGAATAGATCTGCTTCATCAAAGGAAAATGACTTTCCTCTGATGGAAAGTCACTAAGGTAAAGATGCCATGTGTAGGTCTCACATGACCTAGCGTTTTTGGTGCAGGGCTAGAAAAATGAAGGCAGGGATCAAAGCAAGTGCAGTAACTTTATCAAGGGTAACTTGTTCACAGCTGTCATGTAATCTCACAATGACATCTTAGTCTTAGATAGTCAAGACTCTGCATGAAATGTAATTAAGCCTCATGAATGTATCTGTTTTGGGACCCCGAGATTTGACTGTTCAGACAACTGGTGAAGCAGAGGTAATAAACATTTGGGCAAGAAACCAAAATTAGAAACACAGAAGTAAGTACTAGGCTAGCACTTCATGATAGAGGAGAAGAATTTTAAGAAACATTTGCTTTATGGAAGAGAAGATGAATAGCCCAGGAAGAGGTTAATAATGACAACAATTTGGGGACAGTTCTGATAGAGTCATGGTTATTATGAAGGAGATCAGTCTACTCAATATGATTATCCAGAAAAAGTACCTGTAATTAAACCTAGTGTTTAATGGCCTGGTGCTGGACAGTCAGTACAGACTTGCTCAGTATCTGATGGACCCTTGATTGAGATCTATGTGATCGACGGGATATGGATTTCTAATTGCAGGGCAAGAAACCCCATGCAGCACTTTAGCAAATTAGAAAAATTCTAATTCTAACAGTGAGATGATGACTGTTTCTGGAGGGATCCTCAAGAAGCTCCTGGTCAGTATTTTAGAAGAAACAGTCACTTTGGTTCAAATACAGCATGAAACTCAGGACACGCCAGGGCCTTCTGTGAGCTGGCTTTATAAGGCCACAGAAGGAAATTCCTCAGACTGAAGAAGCAACATTTTTCCATTGTGACTGTCATGCATTCAGTTCATACTAGTAGGAGATTTTCTTCACGAGAAAGACAAATCAACAATAATCTCCCCTGGTGCATAGAGATACACCTATCACCTGGTTAACAGTTTCATTTGCCAGGTACGTGGCGGGTGGAGTTTACATGAGGTTCTGGGATGGCTGGGAGCCGGGGAGCAGCCGGTCAGCCTCTGGCAGGCCTCCACAGCTGGCAGCTGTAAGCCAGGACTGCATCTCTTGAGGGATTGTGCTTGACTAGCCCTCTGGTTTTGTGATCCTGTATCTTTTCACTGAACTTATCCCTGGACCGAGTTACCTACGTGAAGTAGCTACTGGGCTGTAGGTTATGGCTGATTTATTTGACTTTACTTAAAGGAAGCTAGAAGCTTTGAATTCTGAGATACAAGTTCCTGGCAGAAAATGTGAAGACTTTTTACCCTGAAACTTAGAGGCTTCATTCATAGAAGAGGACTCTGTTTCCAAAAATTACCAAAGCTCCAGATTCAGTTTACAGAGTTGAAGTTCAGACATGCAGGTTAATCTCCTTTCCTTAAAGTCCTTAGAGGAAAGAACTTTTAAGCTAAGCCACCAGGGGCTTCCCTGGTGACTCAACTGGTAAAGAATCTGCCTGCAATGCGGGAGACCTGGGTTTGATCCCTGGGTTCGAAGATTCCCTGGAGAAGGGAACGGCTACCCTCTCCTGTATTCTGGCCTGGAGAATTTCATGGACTGTATAGTCCATGGGATCGCAAAGAGTAGGACATGACTGAAAGTCACACTGACTTTCTTTAAAGGACTTTCACTTTCTTTAAAGTCCTTATGTCATGACAGTGAGCTTGTTTCAGAGCCTAGTTATCTCTTTGGAAACTTTGAGAATGACATAAAGTACAACAGCACTCAAGTGATACTGCACTTGCTGACCTACCTGGAAGGCGCACTTTGAGAATCTGTAGTAGTAACAGAAACTCTGGCATCCTCAAACGTGTGTGGAAGTCTCCATGGATATACCCATGGATGGCAGGCAAACAGTTTTGCGGTGCATCTTCTTCCTGGAATCTGAAGCTTTTGCTTACTTTTAATTTAGACATCTTTGGTCCAGAAGAAGACATGTTAAAAATTAGAGAAAGTGCTACCTGCTTCATGTTTCCATTTTTTTTTTCCTTCTCTTAGAGTTCTAGAAAATCTAAGATAAGATGATGTCTTATCTTTGGTTTGGGGAGAAGATGCCTAAATTCTGCATCTATGGTTGTGTGCTGTGCACAGAACACAGCATCCATTCTGGAAACCTGAGCAAGAGATCTCTAGTGAAACCCCAAGCCGTGTCTCCATTAGTTTAAGGAAGGGGAAAAAAAAAAAGTGAGGAAAAGAAAGAAGGAACAGAAGCTCAAGCACAGAGTGATGTTAGTGCCAGAGCCAGGAAAGAAGGACAGCCCACTGGGTGGCCAACGTGTAACTGCCACGTTACCTTCTTCTCCTTGGATGGGGCTGTGGCCCCCGGCCTAGTGTCTTTAGCGTGGCTGTCAGCCCGGGACTGCTCAGCGTGACTGTTTGAATTTACATCCATAAAGGAACACTTCTGGAATGCCTAAGGAATTAAAATACTGAGATTAACAGGGATGGAGTGCAGTGAGGCGGTCAGAGGGAACAGCTGGGATTCCAGAGGATTTCCCGGTTGAGACCTGCGTGTGGGATATGCTGGGACCAGGAAGTCAGCGCCCTGAAAACCGGCTCCCCAGTTGACCTCAGGTCAGCAAAGCCCTTGTTTTGGGGGCCAAGATGAAATGGACAGAACCTTTGAAATGAAAGTCCTTTAATTCTGTCTGGGTGAACCTGATCTGCACTTAGTAGGGCTTCTTTGAAAGAGTTTTGACCCTTAAAAATGCTGACTGTGTAAATGAATTAAGAAGAAGCTATCTTTCCAGTTTCCATTCTATTTTTGCCAGTTTTATTGAGATGAACGGGCACAAGATACTGTACATTTTTAAACCTTAAAATGGAAGTCATCTTTAACAGTTCACTGTTTGCAGCAGCAACATACTCCCATGCTCTGGACTGTTCTGCTGTAGAATAAAGTGAATTTTGAGCAGCCTGGGAGCAAACAGAACCCCACAGACTTGTCTCTGAAAACTAACGACTGTGGTTACAGGAGTGCAGGGCCAGTCTAGTGAATAGAGTGAGGGCGGCCAGCTTTCAGAGAGAAAGCGTCAGCTGTGTATAGGGCAGGAAGGGAGCGGCGGTACATGTGATGGTAAAAGCAGGAGCACAACCCCACCAGCGGCATTCCCTGAAGTTACTGGTTCAGTCAGGCTGAGCCACACCTAGAGAATTAAGCCAGACTCTGCACTGTAGGACTTCTTTAAGATTTCAAAGTTTTGTTTCGTGGAACTAGGGTTGATCTATAATGCTGTGCCAATCCCTGTTGTACGGCAAAGTGACTCAGTTATATACACAACACACATTCTTTTTTAAAGATTCCTTTTCCAGTATGGTTTATCACACGATATTAAATATAGCTCCCTGTGCTATATACTAGGACCTTGTTGTTTATCCATACTATATATCTTTATGCAATAGTTGACATGTACTAATCTCTGTGAGTCTGTTTCTGTTTTGAAGGTAGGTTCATTTGTGCCATATTTTAGACTCCACATACAAGTGATATCAGATCGTACTTCTTTCTCTTCTTGACTTCATTTAGTATGATAGCCTCTAGGTCCATCCGTGTTGCCACAGGTGGCATTATTTCGTTCTGTTTATGGCTGAATGGTATTCTATTGTATGTATGTACCACATCTTCTTTATCCATTTATCTGTTGATGGACCTGAAGGATGTTTCCATGTTTTGGCTGTTGTGAATTGTGCTGCTATGAGCACAGGGGTACATTTATCTTAAAAAAATGTTTTCTGGAGTATAGTTCCTTTATAATGTGTTAGTTTCTGCTGAACAGCAAAGTGAATTAGCTATATGTTTGCATAGATCCCCTCTCTTTTGGATTTCCTTCCCATTTGGGTCAGCACAGAGCACTGAGTTCCCTGTGTTATACAGCAGGTTCTCACTAGTTATCTATTTTATACATAGCAGTGTACATATGTCAATCCCAGTATTCCAGTTCATCCCAGCTACCCTCCTTTACCCCCTAGTGTCCGTACGTTTGTTTTCTACATCTGTGTCTATTTCTGCTTTGCAAATAGGTTCATCTGTACCATTTTTCTAGTATAGCATTAGTATATAATATTTATTTTTCTCTGACTTCACTCTGAATGAAAGTCTCTAGGTCTATCCATGACTCTGTAAAAGGCACAAATCTGTTCCTTTTTAAGGATGAGTAATTCCACTGTCGTATCTTTTTGCCTTTTCATACTTTTGTGGGAGGAGGAGAAGGGGATGACAGAGGATGAGATGGTCGGATGGCATCACCGACTCGAGGGATATAAGTCTGAGCAGGTTCGGGAGTTGGTGATGGACAGGGAAGCCTGGCCTGCTGCAGTCCATGGGGTCATGAAGAGTTGGACATGACTGAGACTGAACTGAACTGAATTCCACAGTTTTGGGCTGGCCAAAAAGTTTTTTTCAGGTTTTTTGGTTTAGGAGTTATAGAAAAACCCAAATGAACCTTTTGGCAAACCCAGTATACATGTACCACAGCTTCTTTGTCCATTCCTCTGCTGATGGACATTTAGGTTGCTTCCCTGTCCTGGCTGCTGTAAACAGTGCTGCGGTGAACATTAGGGTGCATGCACCTTTCAAATTATAGTCCTCTCCAGATCATGCCCAGGAGTGCGGCTGCTGCATCATATGGTGGTTCTGTTTCTAGTTTTATTGTTTAAAGAAACTCTACACTGTTCTCCATAGTGGCTGTATCAATTTACATTCCCACCACCACTGTAGGAAGGTCCCTTCGATCCACACCTTTTCCAGGATTTACTGTTTGTGGATATTTTGATGATGACCATTCTGACTAGTGTGAGGTGACACCTCATTGTAGTTTTGATTTGCATTTCTCTAATAATTAATGATGTCGAGCATCTTTTTACACACGTCTTGACCATCTATATGTCATCTTTGGAGAAACGTCTGTTGAGGTCTTCCACCCAGTTTTTTACTGGGTTGTTTACTGTGTTGGTGTTGAGCTTCATCAACTGTTTATTTTGGAGATTAATCCCGTCAGCAAATATTTCTCCCATTCTGAGGGCTGTCTTTTCGTCTTGTTGATAGTTTCCTTGGCTGTGCAAAGCTTTTGAGTTCAGTTAGTTCCCATTGTTGTTTTTGTTACTCTGCGACTCGGGTCAAAAAAGATCTTGCTGTGATTTATGTCAAAGAGTGTTCTGCCTGTGTTTTCCTCTGAAAGAGTTTCACAATATCCAGGCTGGCATGTTGGTCTTTAACCCATTAGAGCTTTGCCCAGTGTATGTCCAGGAGTGGAACTGCTGACTTCCACTCAGCAATTCTGTGTTTAGTGTTTGAGGAACCGCCATACTCTTTTCCAAGTGGCTGTACCAACATATATTCCCACCAACAGTGTAAAGTGAAGTCACTCAGCCGTGTCTGACTCTTTGTGACTCCGTGGACTGTAGCCTACCAGGCTCCTGTGTCCATGGGATTCTCCAGGCAAGAGTACTGGAGTGGGTTGCCATTTCCTTCTCCAGGGGATCTTCCCCACCCAGGGATCGAACCCTGGTTTCCCCCACTGGAGGCAGACGCTTTAATCTCTGAGCCACCAATAGTGTAGGAGAGTTCCTTTTTCTTCACCCTCTCCAGCATTTGTTATTCGTAGACTTTTTAATAATGGCCATTCTGAATATTATGAGATAGTATCATTTCTCTAATAATTAGTGATTATGATCATCTTTTCATGTGCCTCTTGGCCATCTGTATAAAGTCTTCTGCCCATTTTTTGATTGTTTTTTTTGTTGTTGAGCTATACGAACTGTTGTATATTTTGGAGATTAAACCCTTGTTTGTCACATTATTTGTAAATATTTTCTGCCATCCCATAGGTTATCTTTTCATTTAAAAAAAATGGTTTCCTTTGCTTTGCAAAAGCTTGTAAGTTTGATTAGATCCCATTTTGCTTGCTTTTGTTTTTACTTCTATTCCCTTAGGAGACTGACCTAAGAAAACATTTATTTATTTATTATATCTGAGAATGTTTTGCCTATGCTCTCTTCTAGGAGTTTCTTGGTGTCATACGACTTTAACTCCTCAAATTATTCTAACGTGCAGGCAGAATTAAAGACCACTTATTTAAATGAATAATTTCAAATAATCATCTCATGTTTTCTTAATACTAAGTACTGTCATTTGGAAATAACTGTAGACACAAAGAGTAACCTGTGCCCTCCCGACATGAACATTCCAGCACAGGTTTTAAAATACACATAGAGCTGATGCCTGGCACCTTTCCCAGCTATTCTGGCTCCTGGTCCCCTCCTTAGACACCCTGTGCTCTCTGATCCTAGAGAGGCCCCAGGCCTCTGCTTACTAAGGCCATTCGCCATCTCCATTGGACTGTTAGACCCTGGACTTCAGAGCCACTGGTTTTTTCCTGCTGATGCCCAATGACATGCAGTAGGAAAGTTGTCCCACAGTTACACTTGGGGCTGCAGCCGCTCCTTGCTTGTCCTGCCTCAGTGGGGCCGGGGGCTGCCGAACTCTGTAGAGCCTGTGGAGGCAAAGGCTCCAGCAGGGCTGGCCGACTTTCTAATGCAGCAGGCTAACTGATGAAGTTGGTAACCTTAGGCTTAGAGCATTTTACTCACCACTGCTACCTGACCACCAATAATCCAACAGGAAGCTAGATACTCGGCCTTTGAATTGCTTTCAGTCAAAGAAAGCATCCAAGCCATTTAGGTATCAATGGAGTGAAATATCCTCAAGTGTTGGAACACAGAAATTACTTCTCCTGAGGCAGTGCATGACTGTTCACAAGCCTAAAAGCCTATAGTTCTTTGATTATTAGTGCTTGTTCACCTTTCACTAATTACCGCTAGATAATTAGAAATTATCTAGTGCTTTGTCTTCATTTGAACAAACTGGGTCATGATTTATTTATACCATGATTATTTATACTGTATTTATTTAATATTGGCATATAATTGATTTGCAACGTTCTGTTAGCTTCAGGTGTATAGCAAAGTGATTCAGTTACACATCTACACATGCCTGTTTTTTTTAATTCTTTGCCCATTGATGTTATTGTGTGTTGAGTAGAATTCCCTGTGCTTACAGTAGGTCCTTGCTTATTATCTATTCTATATATAGTAATGTGTACACAGTAATCCCAGACTCCTAATTAATAGTCCCACAACCTTTCCCCTTTGGTAACCTGAGTTTGTTTGCTTAGCCTGTAAGTCTGTTTCTGTTGTGTAAATAAGCCATTTTTTAGGTTCAATACATTTCAAAATCCTGAAAGATGATGCTGTGGAAGTGTTCCACTCAATATGTCAGCAAATTTGGAAAACTCAGTAGTGGCCACAGGACTGGAAAAGGTCAATTTTTATTCTAATCCCCAAAAAAGGCAATGCCACAGAATGTTCAAACTACCGCACAGCTGCACTCATCTCACACGCTAGCAAAGTAATGTTCAAAATTCTCCAAGCCAGGCTTCAACAGTACGTGAACTGAGAACTTCAGATGTTCAAGATGGATTTAGAAAAGTCAGAAGAACCAGAGATCAAATTGCCAACATCCATTGTATCATCAAGAAAGCCAGAGTTCCAGAAAAACATCTATTTCTGCTTTATTGACTACGCCAAAGCCTTTGACTATGTGGATCACAACAAACTGTGGAAAATTCTGAAAGCGAGGGGAATACCAGACTACCTGACCTGCCTCCTGAGAAATCTGTATGCAGGTCAGGAAGCAACAGTTAGAACTGGACATGGAACAACAGACTGGTTCCAGATTGGGAAAGAGGTATGTCAAGGCTGTATGTTGTCACCCTGCTGGTTTAACTTATATGCAGAGTACATCATGAGAAACACTGGGTTGGATGAAGCACAAACTGGAATCAAGACTGCTGGGAGAAATATCTGGATATGCAGATGACACCACCCTTATGGAAGAAAGCAAAGAAGAACTAAAGAGCCTCTTGATTAAAGAGGAGAGTGAAAAAGTTGGCTTAAAACTCAACATTCAGAAAACTAAGATCATGGCATCTGGTCTCATCACTTCACAGCAAATAGATGGGGAAACAATGGAAACAGTGTGAGACTTTGTATTTTGGGGCTCCAAAATCACTGCAGATGGTGATTGCAGCCATGAAATTAAAAGATGCTTGCTCCTTGGAAGGAAAGTTATGACCAACCTAGACAGCATAATAAAAAGTAGAGATATTACTTTGCCAACAAAGGTCCATCTAGTCAAAGCTATGGTTTTCCCAGTAGTCATGAATGGATGTGAGAGTTGGGCTATAAAGAAAGCTGAGTGCTGAAGAATTGATGCTTTTGAACTGTGGTGTTGGGGAAGACTCTTGAGAGTCCCTTGGACTGCAAGGAGATACAACCAGTCTGTCCTAAAGGAAATCAGTCCTGAATATTCATGGGAAGGACTGATGCTGAAGCTGAAACTCCAATACTTTGGCCACCTGATGCAAAGAACTGACTCATCTATAAAGACCCTGATGCTGGGAAAGATTGAAGGCCAGAGGAGAAGGGAACGATAGAGGGTGGTGAGATAGTTCGATGGTATCACCGACTCAATGGAATGAGTTTAAGTAAGCTCCAGGAGTTGGTGATGGATAGGGAAGCCTGGTGTGCTGCAGTCTATGGGGTCACAGAGTCGGATAAGACTGAGCAACTGAACTGAACTGCTGTTTGTGATGTCATATATTTGTCTTTCTCTGACTTGTAGTGATGATCTCTAGGCCCATCTGTGTGGCTGCAAATGGCACTGTTTAATTCTTTTTGATGACTAAGTAGTATTCTGTTTGTGTGTGTATATATATATATATATATATATACATACATATGTGTGTATATATATATATACACACACACACACACCACCTATTCTTAATTTATTCCTCTGATGAACCTTTAGGTTACTGCCATTTCCTGACTGTTGTATATAGTGCTGCAATTAACACTGGGGTGCATGTGTCTTTTTGAGTTATGGTTTTCTCTGGATATGCCCAGAAGTGGGATTGTTGCATCATATGTGGTACTATTTTAAGGAACTTTCATACTGTTCTTCATAGTTGCCTGTACCAATTTACATTCCCACCAACAGTGTAAGAGGGTTCCCTTTTCTTCACACCCTCTCCAGCATTTATTGGTTTATAGATTTTTGATGATGGTCTCTTTGACTAGTGTAAGGCAATACTTCATTGTAGTTTTGGTCTGCATTTCTCGGATAATTAGTGATGTTGAGCATCTTTTCATGTGGTTTAGGGGCATCTGTACGTCTTTGGAGAAATGTCTATTTAGGTCATCTGCCCATTTATTTATTTATTTTTTTTTTATGATCTATCTGTAAATTTTGGAGATCAATCCCTTGTCAGTTGCAAATACTTTCTCCCGTTCTGAGGGATGTCTTTTCATCTTGTTTATGGTTTTCTCTGCTGTGCAAAAGCTTTTAAGTTTAATTAGGTCCTATTTGTTTATTTTTATTTTCATTACTCTAGGTGGTGGGTCAGAAAACTTCTTGCTGTGATTTATGTCAAAGAACATTCTTCCTATGTTTTCCTCTAGGAGTTTTAATAGTGTCTGGCTTACATTTAGGTCTTTAATCCATTTTGAGTTTATTTTTGTATATGGTGTTAGGGAGTATTCTAATTTCCTTCTTTGATATGCAGCTGTCCAGTTTTCCCAGCACAAATTATTGAAAAGGCTGTCTTTTCTCCATTGTATATTCTTGCTTCCTTTGTTATAGACCAGGTGACCGTAGACGCGTAGGTTTATCTCGGGGCTTTCTAGCCTGCCAGTACCATATGTTTTGATCACTGTAGCTTGCAGTAGAGCCTGAAGTCTGGGAGCCTGAATCCTCCAGCTCCATTTTTCTTTCTCAAGACTGCTTTGACTTTTTGGGGTCGTTTGTGTTTCCACAGAGATTGTAAAAAGTTTTTGTTCTCATTCTGTGAAAAATGCCATTGTTAATTTGATAGGGATTGCATTCAGTTGTAGGTTGCTTTGGATAGTATATTCATTTTCACAATATTGATTCTTCCCATCCAAGAACATGGTATAAATCTCTTCATCTGTTTGCGTCATGTTTGATTTCTTTCATCAACATCTTAGGTGGTTTTGTGAATACAGATCTTTTACCTCCTTAGAGACTGGTTTATTCCTAGGTATTCAATTCTTTTTGTTGCTATGGTAAATGGGATTGTTTCCTTAATTTCTCTGATTTTTTTTGTTAACGCACAGAAGTCCCTTGCATTTCTATACACTAATTTTGTAATCTGCAACTTTACCAAATTCACTGATTAGCTCTAGAAGTTTTCCGGTGGCATCCTTAGGAGTTTCTATTTACAGTATCATGTCATCTGCAAATAGTGACAGTTTTACTTCTTTTCCAATTTGGATTCTTATTTCTTTTTCTTCTGTGGTTGCCATGGCTAGGACTTCTAAAACTACAGTGAATAATCATGGCAAGAGTGGACATCTTTACCTTGTTTCTGATCTTAGAGAAAATGCTTTCAGTTTTTCACCACTGAGAATGATTTTGGCTGTGGGTTTGTCATATATGGCCTTTATTGCATTGAGGTAGGTTCCCTCTATGCCCACGTTCTGGAGAGTTTTTGTCATGTATGGGTGTTGAATTTTGTCAAAAGCTTTTTCTGTATCTCTTGAGATGATCATATGGTTTTTATTCTTTGTTAATATGGGTGTATCACACTGATTCCCTTTCCTTGATTGTGGTTTCCTTTCCACAGGCTCCAGTGCTGTCCTGTATCTTGCTTCTGGTGTTTGCCTCTTGGGGGAGGTGGCGGATCTAAGGGGCTTGTGCAGGCTTCCTGGTGAGAGTGGCTGCTTCCTGCTCATTGGTGGTGGAGCTGTGTCAAGGGGTGGCTGTTTAGAGGTGGCTATGGGCTCAGATGGGGCTGTGTTCCTATCAATTGTTTGGCCTGAGGTGTCCTAGAGGCTGGACCTAGAGATGGACCTACAGGCTGTTGGGTGAGGCTGGGTCAACATGGTGATTGCTTGGGGAGCTCACACCTATGAGTACTTTCCAGTATGCCTGCCTCCAGTATCTCTGACCCCATAGTGACCTCATATATCCCCAGAGACCCTCCAAGACCAGCAGGGAAGTCTGGCCCAGGCTCTTAGGAAGTCACTGCTTTTTCCCTGGGTTGAGAGTACACAAGACCTTGTGTACATCTCCATGAGTGGAGTTTGTTTCCTTCCTTTTGGTGGAGTCCTCTGACCCCACCCTGCTGGCCTTCAAAGCCACATGCTGTGGGGGCTCCTCCTGAGGCCAGGCCCCCAGGCTGGGGAGCTGGGCGTGGGGCTCCACACTCTCACTCCTGAGGGAGAACCTGTGATACAATCATCGTCCGTTGGTGGGCCTCTCACCTGGCCGGTCCTGGATTTGACGTTATGGCAGCAGCTGTGCCGCTCCTCCCGTCTTGTCTTGACTGCTGCTTTGTCTTTGGATGTAGAGTATCTCTTATTGGTAAGCTCTAGTCCTCTTTGTTGATGGCTGTTCGGCAGTTAGTGTGGTTGTGGTGTTTTTGTGAGAAGAGATGAGCTAACATCCTTCTTCTCTACTATCTTGTCCTCGTCCCCCTCATATTTGGTATTTATACCATGATTTGGGAGCAAATGCTACAATGAATGGCCTCAGCATCTGCCTAAGCATCTTAGGACAGGCACCAATGCCCAGCAGCAAGTATCCTTGACCTACCAGTGTCTTGGTCTGAGGGCCACCAGTGGATAAGGCCTCCATGCACTCAACTGTTTCATGAGTCACTAACTATAATACATGGTTCCTATGAATGAAATTCTCTGACCAGTCTAAAAACCTGTAAGCAGCACAGGTTTAAACTGTTTAATGGAGGGGATGTCTCAGGCCAGTCCGAGTTTTAATGAGGTTAGATAGGGCTCATGCATGTGACAAATAAACCAGCAGCTTGGCTTTCTTTGGAAAACCCAAGCGGCTTAATGTTGGCAGTTGTTCCCATGGAGAGCAGGATGGACACATAAAATGGAGAAGGCAGATCCTCGGGCTGCACAAAACCATTGGTACCTTGGCAAACGTGTTCTGGAGCCCTAAACAAGTTTGATCTGACCATCGAATGGGCAAAAAAGTCCCACATTAATTCCTGAATCAAAATGAAATATTCTACGAATAGACTTTGGTCTAGGAATCGTGCTTTGTGACTGATTAGACAAGTTCTTAGAGTGTATACCTGGGTCAGATTCACACCCAGGATCTGAATGTGGGACCAACTTTGGGTATGGCTCTGTCTCCCATCATTATTCCTACAAGTAGAGTGGGTCTGTTAACAAATAAAAATCTAAAAATAAAGTGACATTTCTCAAACAGACCAAAGAAAACGGGAATCAATTTGGAATACCTGAAAAGATGATGTTGACACTGACTGGGAATTTGGCGTGGAGGATAGAAGGCCACAAGATTCCAGGCCTGTCATTCTAAGAATTAAAGCGAAAGAGGGGTACCCCACTTGAAGGGGGCTTGAATCAGTCCTTAGGAAGGACTGGTATTTCTAATCCCCATCTTGACTCATTATTGACCATAGATATAGTCATATGTCTTTTGTTACCAAATGACCTGAGATGCTTCAGTATTCACTTAACCAACCGCTGGCCACAGGCCTTAGTTTCTGCAAAAATCCCTCAGTCAATAAAGTGTTAAGTGCTTTTAAAATGAAGCAGGGACTATTCACATTGAAAGGAAAGTAAATCCTACCAGCCAGAACTAGGAAAGCTTGGAATTACTTTTTGGGCATACACTTCCCGAGCTCTTTTATGCAGTGGTCATGCCTTACACATATTCAGTGCCACCTCAGGCCCAGCCCAGAGATGCAGGTGGCATGGCCCAGGTCCCACAGGGCTCCCCCCATGCCCACTCTGCCTCAGGAATCGTGAGAGACACAGCCGGAGTTCCAGGTGGGCGCGGCCGGGAGCCACGGTCCGCCACCTCTCCACATACCTGAAGTTCCGCCATGATTTTCTCGCCCTCCTCCTCTTCCTCCTCATCCTTCGCAGAAGCAGTGACAGGGGGTGGCGACGGGGCCCAGGCTGACGCCAGCTCCTCGGCCGGACACTTCGCGGCTCTAGCCTGTGGACTTGGTCCAGCATCTTCACTGCTTGCCTGTGGAAGATTTGAACCACAGTTACTGGTTTTTCACCCCCAGGTGCTGGCAAAGGGGGGACAGACCACAGAAGAGCATGCGTTCCCTCACTGCCAGGTGCCTCAGCCTCCTAGCTCTTCAAATCAAGCTAAAAGGCTGTTTTGTCCACTCCCATGTAGTTTGGGTTTTCCCTTGCCCAAGGTGTCATTTTGTCAAAGAAATTGAAGAATTAAAACTCCTTAATTTTAAGGACTTTTAGAAACGCCCTCCTTGGAACCTGTATTTTCATTTAACATAAAAGACCAAGCTTGCCAGGTTAGGTGGGAGTGAAAGCTCTCTGAACCTCTTTCTGTTGACGCTCACAGCAGGGCCAGCTAATCGCAGTTACCTCTGTAAGACGATCTTCCTTGTGCTTGCCCCGCAGGCCCCCATTTCCAGTCTTAGTGTGCTTCGCTGGGCAAGTAGCTGGTGATCTGAATTTCACATAGTTGCAGCTAAGTCAAGCAAGGACAGAACTCCTGGGGCTGAGTCTATCCCAATAATATACTGACTGACTTTTTCCCACCTGTGGCGCTTCCTTGGAGATCTAGTGCATTCTCTACTTCTGTTTGCTACCTTTTATGTTCTAAAGGAGAGCAGAGACCACCTTGTCTAGGGACATCATCTGTACCCAGAGACCAGTTTAGCAGGGCTCTCTTCACCCATCAGACCTTAGCAGTGGCGCTCTCCTTCCTGCCGGTGTAGACCACGTCCCCCGACCTTGTGGTGGTGAGCCCAGATCCTGGCAGGTAGCTCCGCCGTGGAGGTGGTGGAGGAGGAGGTGGGGACCTACCCCCCAGCTTGTCCAAGTCCAGTTCTGAATTTGGAGAGTCTTCTGGAAAACAGTGTGTCATTGCAAAATCAGCTTTCAAGATAACATCCAGAAAGTCCACTGTATTTCTAGAATGTCAGTGCAACCTCACTCAAAACTTCTTTCTTCTCTCCATGGTGCAACAACTAAAAATATAGGCCCTGAAGCCTGACTGGTTTGAAGTCCTAGAAAGGCCCTGAACAATTTAATTAACCTCTCTCTGCCTCAGTTTTCGCATCTGCTTAATGGGTTAACAGTATTGTTTCCACTGGGGTGTTGTAAAGATTAAATGGCTTGATGCACATAAAGCATTTAAAATAATGCCTGGCTTATAGCAAATGCTACGCAAGTATTACTTCGTGTGACTTTTAAACAATTCTTACCCCAAAAAACTTTTACCAGGAGAGATGAGAGGTCAGAACCCTTGCAGGGCCTCCAGAGGTTTCATCCCTGAGTTTGAAAAGGAGGGTTCAGAGGAAGGCTTCAGGTGGAGGAGGTGAGAGTAGAATCTGGCCCAGGAAGGACCAGAGGGAGAATGGGAAGCAGATGGGGTCACATAACAGAGTTGGGGAGAAAGCGGATTTTTTTGGTCTTGGTTATATGGTTAGAAAAGGCCTCTCTGCTAATTAAAGGAAGACGCAAACACAGAAATGAGAGAATCAAAAAGCAGTACTGACAGCGAAGGTTAGGGGATGCAGCTGTCTGCTGAGCCTTCCTGCCAAAAATGCCCAGAAAGGGGCATTTCTTACTCAAAACTCAAACAGCTTCAATCCTGTCCTGTATCAATATCTTTCCCTTCCACCTTTTACCAATACTCTATCCAAAAGCTCGCAAATGCAGTAAAACCAGAAATTCGGAATCGGAGCTTCCAGCTAGCCTTATGCCCCAACTCTGGGGACTCACAGTCCAGGCCTCCCAGGAGTGTTTGTCTTTTCTGAGCAAATGACGTGGAGTTGTTTAGGGGAGGTGCTTGAGGACTTTCTACTGAAAGTTTTAATAAAGGCTTGGGTAAGTCATCAGGGTGACAGGCCAGTGATCGCAGTGGATGGTTTCTGGCTTGTGCAGAGGGTGCTGGGTTATAGGGTCTTGTCTTGAGGCCAACAGCCTGGCTCTGGTCTCCCTCCCATATGTAATGACAAAGGTTCTGTCTCTGACCAACTTGAGGTGCACTGGGCTGCATCTAAAATAATGTCTTTGTCCATAATTTTAAGATCAGAATAAGGCACATGGTTTTTAACTGTTTGAAGATTTACCAGCTTGAGTTTAACAGCTATTTTATATTATTATGGAGACACTGATGCTTAATTTCCATGGTTTGGTTGGTTAAATATACTATCTAATAATTTTGATTTAAAAAAAAATGTGAATCCTCCCTGTGATCTAACATCCCTCTGGGAGCTCATAAAATCTGGTGTTTTCTAAGGAGAGCTCAGTTTAAACACAGGCCTCCTGTTCCCCCAGCTGTTGTGGCAAAGAGTCATAAATTCATAAGAAAGGCAGAAGCTACATTTTTCCTTAGTGGACACTGTTCTAGAATCCTAATGCAGAACACAGCTTCCCTGCTATGGTTACAGTTCTTCAACAGTAGTAGCCAATAAAAATAAAAATAGTAGCAAGGCTCTAGAGACATCTGAGGCTTTGTTTCCAATTAAATTTTTTTGTTGTTAAAATGGACTTTATTTTCCTCCCAGCTTTGAGATATAATTGAACAAAATTATACATATGTAAAGTGTAAACCTGATGATTTGATAAGCATAAACATTGTGAAATGCTTAACACAATCATTAACACATCCATCACTTCATAGTTTTGTATGTGTGGTGAGAATGTTTAAGATCTACTCTCTCAGCAAATTTAAAGTATATATTAAATATTATGGTCAACATGCTGTACCTGAGCTACCCAGAGTTTATTCATCTTGTAACTGAAAGCTTGTATCCACTGATCAGCACGTCCCCATTCTACTAGCCTCCCTGCCCTCAGTAATCCCCACTTGACTCCCTGTTTCTGTGAGTTCACTTTTTTTTTTTTAAAGAGTCCACCTAAAAGTGAGGATACACAGTATTTGTTTTTCTTTGTCTGGCTTCTTTCACTTAGTATAATATGCTCCAGGTTCATCCATGTTGGAGAAGGAAATGGCAACCCACTCCAGTATTCCTGCCTGGAAAGTCCCAGGGATGGAGGAGCCTGGTGGGCAACAGTTCACAGGGTCGCAAAGAGTTGGACACAACCGAGTGACTTCAGTTTTTGTCCATGTTGTCACAAAAGGCAGGATTATCTTATTTCTTATGGTTGAATAATGTTCATATATATATATATTACACAATTATGCACATATATATTATACATGTGTATACACTATATACCTATACATAGAATATATGTATAAATGTGCGATAAGTGTATATTATGTACACATGTATATATTATATAATAGGCATACACATATCACACCTTCGGTATCCATTCCATTTAGCTATGAACTTTTCCATATCCCTTCACAAATAACAGAGCCATGAACATGAGAGTGTTGCTATCTCTTTGAGATGACTGTTTCCTTGGAATATATACTTGGATGTGGGCTTGCTGGTTATGTGGTAGTTCTATATTTAATTTTTGGAGAAACCTTCATACCATTTTCCATAGTGGCTGTACAAATTTACATTCCCATCAACAGTGGACGATGGTACTCTTTTCTCCACATCTTTGCTAACATGTGTTATCTTGGTTTTTTTTTTTTTGATAAAAGACATCCTAACAGATGTGAAGTAATATCTCATTGTGATTCTGATTTGAAATTTCCCTGGTTATGTTTAACAACTTTTCCAATAACTGTTGGCCATCTGTGTGTATTGGGTTTCTCAAAAAACTAAAAACAGAATTACCAGCAGTAGTATATAGTACTATTGGGTATATATCCTCCCAAAACAGAAATACTAATCTGAAAAGATATATGTACCCCAATATTTATAGCCAGATNAATTTCCCTGGTTATGTTTAACAACTTTTCCAATAACTGTTGGCCATCTGTGTGTATTGGGTTTCTCAAAAAACTAAAAACAGAATTACCAGCAGTAGTATATAGTACTATTGGGTATATATCCTCCCAAAACAGAAATACTAATCTGAAAAGATATATGTACCCCAATATTTATAGCCAGATTATTTATGTGTGCCACAATATGGAAGCAAACTAAGTGTCCACCAACAGAGGAATGGATAAAGAAGGTGCGTAGTGTATATATACAAGAGCAGATTACTCAGTCATAAAAGAGAATCAAATTTTGCCATTTACAGCATGGACTCTTGAAGGGTATTATGCTAAGTGTGTAAGTCAGAGAAAGAAATACTTTATGCTATCACTTATATGTGGAATCTAAAAAAATAAAAGTAGTACATATATATCAAAATGAATCAGACTCACATATACAGTGAAGAAACTAGTGATTACCAGTGAGTATAGAGGGAAGGGAGGAGGGGCAAGATAAGGGTAAGGGCCTGAGAGTTATAAACTATTTGGTATAAAATAAATTAGCTACAGTGATATAATTTACAAAACTGGGAATATAGCCACTATTTTATAACTATAAATGGAATATAACCCATCAAAATTGTGAATCACTATTGTGCAGCTAAAACTTATAAAGTTTTTCATTGAGGCATAATTGAGATACAATATTATATAAGATTTTTAGGAAGTGAGAGCTTGATCCCATTGGCCAGCACCACACTGACCTGGGGGCAGCCAGCCCACACAGCTCTGATAGCACCTTACCTGAAAGTTCTAACTTGTCCACTGGAGCATCACCCTTTGGCTGGGGGCCTGAGGCTGGTGGCATCTCCAGGTTTGGAATTGACTTCATAATATTGGCCTGGGCTTCTTCTAGGAGTTTCTCAAACTCCTTCCCATTATAGTGGTCCAGATTTTGCCTTTTCTCTTCCCATTTCCTTTCGGCTTTCTGAAGGACATCAGTAAGAAAGAGAGTTCAAAAGTCAGAAGGGAATGTGAATTGGTAAGTTTTGAGATTTGATGCTGGGGTGGGAGAAAGTGTAACCCATTTAAACCACTGGTCAAATGATGCTCTGACTTCGGTGTCCAGGGACACGTCTACATATCAGACAAACCTGACCCTTATGCTGTCTGCTACATCACCTTAAATAGGCTGCCACAGAAGCCCAAGTGATGTTCATTCACAGAGCAGTAAGCTCAGAAACCCAACCATTCACTCCCTCGCTTTATCACTGAGCACTTACAACATACTCTCCCAGCACTCATGAGAAGGATAGAGATACACACCCAAAGGCGTGTAGCCCATAACTTTCTTTTCGTCTACACTGAGCTTTCATCATAGAGGAGATGTTCAAAGAAACAAACACCAGAACACTCACTAATCCTATGTCTTAATCCTGCTGTCAAAAGAATTGCCATATAACCTTCTGGGTCACATTTTCCTATTTACCAAAGGAAGGAGGTATTGAGATAATCTCTAAGCTCCATTAAGTTTTACAGTTTCTACACAGAAATACATAAAATGCATTTAAAAATACCTGTACATTTTCTGAAAGAACATTTTCCTGTGATTTTGAGAATGTTATGTTATCACTTTAAGAGGGAAGAGTGGAAATGAGCACCAGGATCAGCGGAACCCCATACTGTCAGACTCAGAAAAGACCCAGGAGATCACAGAGTCAGTGTATCTTACAGAGAGAACACAGGGGCCCGGTGAGATGAAGGACTTGCCCAAGATTCGCTCTCTAGGAGTAACAGCCAGCACTGTCACTATCCTGAGCCGCCTCTGTTTTTTCCTTCCTCGGATTTATCATCACCAGAGCCTGGTCCCTTCTGTTCACTGCCTACCCCAGAGCCTATGAAGGCCTGGCACTCACTGGGGCTCAGTAACATCTTTTGAGTGAATCAAGCTCAAAGGCAGAGCCAGTAGGAAGACTCAGGCCTCCTTACCGGGGATCAGAGCATTTCAGAGGTGACCTGTGAATGTGCTGCTAAAACTTAAAATATACACATAACAATGGTAATTATGCCTCATGGATTCTCAGTAGGCATTTTTAACGAATCATCCTGCTGACCTCTTTGCAATACAGAGGTGTTAAAGTGGCAGATGCACTAACTCTCAGGAGGAAGATGTGCTTGCAGCCTCCTCCCCACCCTGACGGGCAGAATCATCATCAATCACATTTCACCCGTCTTGTGATACGCATTTTATAAGCAGCTAACTTGGTGTAGGGGGCACAGCCTCTGAGTCTGGAGCAGAGGGGAGCTGCCTCGTGTCCAGAGGCCCAGTGGCCATGACTCTGGCCTTCATGGTTTTAAGATGCCACCTCTTGAAACAAGTTGTCCACTGCTGACTTGCAAGAGAGGCAGGAATGGTTAGGACTGGGGACCAGGACCCAGTCCTGAGTGGAGGAGACTGTTTAGAGAAGGAGAAGGAGAGACCCAGGGGAATGCAGTGTGCTGCACGAACACTGATACTAGCTATTGCTGAAAAGAATATTTTAAAAACACAGCAGGTTTTCTCTCTATACCCTGTGACTTTGAGGCCCCCCTCTCTTGTTTCTTCTGAGACTTTGGTAACAACTTCCCATCCAGCATCCTTTGAGACCCACCATCTCAATCAGTTCTGCATACTGTTTCCCATGAATTTTCTCAAGACACCACGTTTTATCACTGGTCCAAGCAGCAGAATTTCTCTGATATTCACGGAATAAAACCTTAGTCGTCTGAGACTGGGGAGTAATCTCTCCTAAGTCAGCTTCCAGCCCCTTTGGCCAGCTGCTTTTCCTCCTCTTCCCAGTAAACAGGTGTACTCAAGGCCCGACCTTCTCTATCTGAGAATACACTCACCAGCCTTCTCTGCTTACCCAGATTCTATTTCATCTTCAAGGTCACTGGGGAACCCTGCATTCACCAGAGGTGTGCTTGAGCCAGCTTACATTGGCTCAGGAGAGCTGACTGTCATCCTTCCTCCCAAAGTCACGTTCAGTGACGTCACACTGTTGCTTAATCAGTAATGGTCCACCACAGAAACTGGCAAATGCTACAAATCAGGCTTTTCCCTGTTGTTAAACACGGACAACACACCACTGTCTCATCTTCCTTACAGGGTGGGTACATGACTCTTCTCTGAAATCTGATGGCCTTTCTCTTAATCTGGCCACTGAAACCTACTTAATGAGTTTTAAAAATCTATCATATATGTATATAAAATAGAAAGCTATATTTTTATCAAAAATGTATCAAAAATCTATTTTCTGATAAAAATATAAAGTTATACACATCTTTGATACATATATCCATTGTCTCTACAACCAGACTGTCAACACTTGGTGGGAAAGGGCCCCATCCTTCCCCCTTCACGGAATGAGGGAAAATGGAAGGAGGACCTACCTCGATAGACACGGCCCTGTTCCTGGCGCTCACACTGTGGATTTCCTCGATGAACAGGCTTTGCACGGAGCCGTCCCCGGGCATCTGTGGGGACGGCAGAGCGGAGGGGGCCTCCTGCGTGGCGGCGGGGGCGCTGGCGGGGTGAGGGCCTGGGCCCCCGGGTGCGTGCTGGGCGGGGTTCAGCAGCGCGGAGGAGAGCTGGGACGGCTGGATGACCACGGGAGAGCTCTGTGCATGGTGGACAGCCAAGGGCACCACTTCTGCCTTCACGTCGCCGGGGACGGGCTGGCCCGAGCTGTGGGGGGCCTCCTCCTGGGCCTTCAGGACCTCGGCGGCCGTGGCCTTCTCCATAGCGACGTACTGCGCGGCCTGGGCTGCATCCGAGCCTTTCAAGAGCCCGTCGGTGACATGCCTGGGAGAGACCACACAGCAGCATCAACCAGTGAACCAGGTAACGCGCATTTTTGTTGTACAGTATTAACTTGAGTGCTGTGTCATCCACAGACCAGGCAAGATTTTGTTGCAGAAATTAAGACATGCTAAAACCCCAAGTAGCAGCTTAGAGTTGAGGGTTTCCATAGCAACAGAACTGCCTCCTTTTAGCAGCTGCTTCCTCTTCTTCCCTCGGAGATGGTCCCCTCCTGCTGCTGTGCCCACTGTTGGGGTGGTGGTGTCCCAGAGTGGANCAGCCTTGACTTACTCCTTTTCCTATTTGGAACCAGTCCATGTCCAGTTCTAACTGTTGCTTCCTGACCTGCATACAGATTTCTCAAGAGGCAGGTCAGGTGGTCTGGTATTCCCATCTCTTTCAGAATCTTCCACAGTTTATTGTGATCCACACAGTCAACACTCACTAAACTTACTGTGGCAATAACTTCATGATGTGTGCAAGTCAAATCATTATGCGTCCACCTTAAAGTATATGGGGCTGCATGTCGACTACATCTCAATAAAACTGGAAGAAAAATTTAACTGGCAATTCTATAAAAACATTAAAGGCTACATATTTTTTAAAAAGAACTTTTCAAGAAGACCCTTGAGACCTAGTTGTAGACAGTTAGCTGTCACAGACCCATTTCAGACAAATAACAGCTTTACTACCTCACGGTGGGTGATTGTCTATAAGTGCAGGGACTAAATACAAATTTGGAGTCTATTTTTGAGATGCTGATGAACAGTGGTCAAATTTATTATCTGACTCTCTAGACTACTACCGAGAAGGGTATTCTAATTTTAATCAGGCACACTGGGTTGGCATCTGATTTGACATAAGCTACAGCTCAAATATCAAAGAGGTCAATGAGCGTAACAGTCCGCATCCTGAAGGTTTCTGGTGATTACAGTCATGGAAAGAATTTGAAAGTTGCTCCCTTACAATCCCATTTTGAGACGTTTATGCTTTCAAAAAAACCAAGAGAATTATCCATCTACAATGGAATACTACTCAGCCACAAAAAAGAATGGAATTTTGCTACTTGCAGCATTTACCTGTGGGTGTAGAGGGCATTATGTGAAGTACAAACAAGTCAGAAAAATACTGTATGCTTATCATTTATACGTGGAATCTAAAATTCACAAACCAGTGAATATAACAAAAAAGTGGACTCACGGATACAGAGAACAAACTGGTGCTTACCAGTGGGGGCAGCGGAGGGGAATCTAGTGGGAGAACAGGAGGTTCAAACCACTGAGTGTAAGACAGGCTACAAGGATGTACTGTACAACATGGGAAATATAGCCAATATTTTGTAATAAAATATTTTAAAGTATTTTAAATATTTAATACTTTAAATTCTTAAAGTATTAACAAATAATTAAATTAAAATGGCTTTGTGAAACGCAGAAACAGGAGAACTACCAGCACTAGAAGAACCCACACAAATGACTCTTCATTATACTAAAAGGTGAAACTGTTCAACGATAAATCTTCACTGCATAACAAAGCATACATTAACATAACAGATGGGCCTGCCCCAGTGACTAGGGCATAATAAAACTGCTTATTTCAGTCGTGCGACCTGATAGATGTTTCCAATAAGAACCTCACAGGAGATGGGTCGCATTCAAGGCAGCATCTTTCATTGTGCATCAAACATACTTCACACTGAAATTCTTCTTTTGTGATTTTAACTACAGTTGAATAATAGGAGGATAATTTTAGCGCTTTGTTATTTTGGCTATTAGTTTTAATTTATTGAGATTAAATTCAGACTTCCCGTTTATCATTGGGTTGTGCCACTGGCTCCTTTTAATTTGATGGGTCGCCAAGCCCTACAGAACAGTGAGATGCTTCCAAGAGACTAATAAGCTCAGTCACCTGAGGACTGTTCAATTTCCTGAGCTCGGGTGGAGGGCACTAGCCGAGTGTCCACGGATATCCAGAACCAGCCAGAACTAGGTGCTCAGTAAAGAAAGGGTATGAGAACACTGTCTAGGAAAGGCCGCCTCCCTGGCCAAGACAGGCTTGCCTTCCAGGTTGAACAGCTATGCGCGCAACCAGGGACTGACTGCAAGGGCCGGACTCACCACAGCTTGCGGACGATCTTCTCCTCTTCGTGCAGGTACTTCTGCCTCTCCTGCTCCACCAGGACCCGCTGGCGCTGCACGGGGTCCTCCAGTCTCTTCATTGTCTCGATCACCTTGCTGCTGATTTCCTGCTCAGCCTTCCTCATCATTGCCTTCAGCAGCTCCTGGTTCTGCAGCTGTTGGACAAAAGAAATCCCCCTCCATCAACTCTTGCTGGGCTGCCACGGGGGTGCCTGGCACCTGGCAGGCCCCAGGTATGGGTCTGGATAAACAGCCCCATAGCTGAGTCTTTCTTTATTTCCCTGTAAAAGGGAAGGGAACACAGACTGTATATAACATTGCTGCTTCAGCCAGCATCCAAGTTTGAGTAGCCAGCTGACAAGCACACTTTCACATCACTGTCTGCAAAAAAGTAGTCCTTCCTAAATGCTGGATAGACATACAGACACTGGGCGTGAAATCACACATGTTTTCACAGAGAGAGCCAGGAGTACCAGCTCCGGAGCCAAGCAGACTTACAATCAAACCCTAAACCTACTCCCAGAGGCACTGAGAGACTCTGGGCACGCTCTTTATCTCTAAAGATGGGGGCATTCATCTCCCTTGACTCTTCTACTCTGAAAATTAAACGAGATACTGTTTAGTATAGAAAGGTACTCAACAAATGTTGGTTTNGGAGCCAAGCAGACTTACAATCAAACCCTAAACCTACTCCCAGAGGCACTGAGAGACTCTGGGCACGCTCTTTATCTCTAAAGATGGGGGCATTCATCTCCCTTGACTCTTCTACTCTGAAAATTAAACGAGATACTGTTTAGTATAGAAAGGTACTCAACAAATGTTGGTTTGACTGTGGACTATTTCAGCCCATCAATTAAATGAATATCTGTGTCCCTCTTGTTAATGGGTCCATGGACCAAATACCATGTAATTACAGACCATCACAACATAGTACTTAAGAGGGTGGGGAAGGGAAGGACTGGGATTTGGGATTAGCAGATGCAAACTATTATATATAGGAAGGATAAACAACAAGGTCCTACTGTCATGTTCAATATCCTGTAATAAACCACAATGGAAAAGAATATGTAAAAAAGAAGGTCTATATGTATCACTGAGTTGCTTTGCTGTACAACAGAGATTGGCAGAACACTGTAAATCAACTGTCATTCAAAAAAAAAAACAACTCAAAACACAGTACTTGCTGTCAGTGGTGGCAATGATATTTGCAGACGAGCCCTAAGGCTTTTGGCAATTAACTGATCTCCCTGGATTACACGTAGGCCGCTCGCATACATAAGACCACAATTTCCACATAATTTTCCCAGGTGGTTTCCAGAGTACTCTTGTTTCTCACCCCAAAGTATAGGATGTATGAGTTATCAATCCAGGCTTTACACAAAATCTAGCCAAACATTTGAATCCTGTTTCCAAGAAGGTGTTACGTGGCTCCCCAGGGCAGGACAATTTTCTGACAGCACGTACGTACATCAAGTGAGCTCATTCAGTCAGCCTGAAAACCAGTAACTCTATCATACCTATTATATCTGAAGTTCCTCTGAAATTCCAATTAGCTGTTACTGCTTCCTTTGTTTTGTGGCTTCGTAGCCTGTGTATCATCTCATGGGAGGGATGACGCTCTATCAGCTGTCCATCATCCGTGCAAACAGAGAGGAAATGCCATCTGACTGTGTCACCACCTGCTTGAAACCTCATCATGGCTTCCATTTTCTTTGAATAAAAATAAACCATTTCTGGGACTTCCCTGATGGCCCAGTGGTTAAGACTTTGCCTTCCAATGCAGGGGGATGCAGGTTCCATCCCGCATCTGGGAACTAAGATCCCATAGGCCTCATAGCCAAAACACCAAAACATAAAATAGAAGCAATATTGTAACAATTCAATAAAGACTTTAAAAATGGTCCACATTAAAAAAAAAAAATATGGACCAGCCCTACAGAACCACCATCATGTTTGACCACCACCATCATCAACTGTCCATCCAGACAGCCTGAGTTCATTTCCCAGTCTTCCTAAGTAGTTCCCAGCCTTCCTAATTAGCTCCCAGCCTTCCTAATTAGTTCCCAGCCTTCCTAAGTAGTTCCCAGCCTTCCTAAGTAGTTCCCAGCCTTCCTAATTAGTAGCCGTGCGATTGTGGGCAAGTTATTAATCTCTCCATGTCTCTCCAAAAGAAACAGAAAGGGACAGTAGTAGTTCGTATCTCTCAGAAGCGTAATGGAGCTGTGTGAGGCAATCAACTGCTCCCAGTCGTGCCTGGCACAAACCGAGCTCTTGGTGCAGATGAGGTGTTATCAGGGAGCATAACTGTGGGGCGAGACCTGCGGTTTTGTCTGGGAGGGAACCAAAAAAAACGTGCCACCCTTGGGTTACCTCCCCTGAATGACCCTGACCATGCTTTCACACTCTCCTCGCTAACGCTATCTTTTCATTGAGGTCTTAAGACAGTCAGTTGGTTGTTAAAAGGCAACACGTTTGGAGGCAGCACAGACAGCAGCTTCCGGCCACGCTCTCTGCAGCGATGGCTCTCCCCACAAGGCACGTGGAAGTCTGGCCCTTGTCCATATCACCAGCCTCCTATCACTGCAGGCAGCTAGCGCGCGCTCTGCTCCAGCCGCAGGACCACCCTCTGTTCTTCTGACAGCCTGACCCCTTTTCCTTTCTGCCACAGGGACTTTGCATGGTACTCCCTCTACCTGGTTAATTTCTGCCTTCCATGGAGTCTCCAGGACACCATGCCTGGTACACAGCAGGCACTCAAATATGGAGTTGGCCACAAAGTTCATTCAGGTTTTTCTACCAAATGTTATAGAAGAACACAAATGAGCTTTTTGGCCGACCCAGTATTTGTTGAATGTGTGAACTGAGTTGGTAATAACAGACAATGGAAAATCCACAATTGTTTGCCAGATGGTAGAAATGCGAGGTGACCCATGGCTTGGCTATGTCTTGAGCTCAGTGCTAATGCCCAGACTTGCTCTGACTACAGCTGCTAAACAGACATAGTAAACCAGCTGTTATCAAAATGGCATGCTCAAATTCAAGGCCATGTGTCAAATCCTATAGACCTATTTCCTTTGGGGGTTGAGGGTTAGTGGTAATGGGTACATCAGGGACAAATAAGATGATTAAATGTGTCTAAAAGTGACTGATGACTAGGTCCATCCCTGAGAGATTCAGATTTAACTGGTCTGAGATGCAGCTTGGGCACTGGGAATTTTTAAAAACCCCTCAAAGATGTCCCTGGTGGTCCAGTAGCTAAGACATTGTGCTCCCAATGCAGGGGTCCCGGGTTCAATCCCTGGTCAGGGAACTAGATCCTACATGGCACAACTAAGAGTTTGCGTGCCCCAACTAAAGATCCCACGTGTTGCAGCTAAGACCTGGTGCAGCCAAATAAATAAATAAGAAATGGAAGATATAAATGTATTAAAACAACAACAACAACAACAAAAAAACACCTCAGATGATTCTAATGTGCCACCACAGTCTGAGCACTGTGGTCTAAGAACACTTTGATGGACAGATGACATCACTGTGCTGTGAGCTGAGTGGCACAGCCCTCCCTAACCCTTCTGCCCAAGTCTCCCAGACAAGCTCCAATAAAATTACGGTCCAATCATCAGTGGATATTGACAGTGGCTATGAAGCCAGAAATTACTGCTAGAATATTTCAAATCCTTAAAATTGAAATTCCAAAGATGGGAGAAGTGAAGCCCTGAGAAGGAGGTGACTTGTTCACAGTGAAATTCAACCCAGTAATTTTCCAATCAGCCTCTACTAGACAGCACTACACAGCAGTGTCTGCTATACTCCCACACANTACTGCTAGAATATTTCAAATCCTTAAAATTGAAATTCCAAAGATGGGAGAAGTGAAGCCCTGAGAAGGAGGTGACTTGTTCACAGTGAAATTCAACCCAGTAATTTTCCAATCAGCCTCTACTAGACAGCACTACACAGCAGTGTCTGCTATACTCCCACACACAAGCAGCTTCTGGCACACAGGAGATGAACCCAACACACATTCAATGCTCGAATGACAATACAGTTGACCCCTGAACAACACAGGTGGGAGTGCCTACCCTCTGTGCAAAATCCAGGTATAGGGACTTTGCTGGTGGTCCAGTGGCTAGGACGCCATGCTCCCAATGCAGGGGGTCTGGGTTTGATCCCTGGTCGGGGAACTAGATCCCTCATGCTGCAACTAAGAGTTTGCATGCCAGAACTAAAGATCCCACGTGCCGCAACTAAGACTCAGCGCAGCCAGATAAATACATATGTTAAACAAGAATCCGAGTATAACTTTCTAGCCTGCCCCCCATACTCACAGTTCCACATCTTCAGATTTAATCAACCTCAGATGCCAAGATTTCCTGGGTGGCTCAGTGGTAAAGAATCCGCCTGCCAATGCAGGACACGCAGGTTCGATCCCTGGGTTGGGAAGATCCCCTGGAATAGGAAATGGCAACCCACTCCAGTATTCTCACCCAAAAAATCCCAGAGAGGAGCCTGATGGGCTATGGTCCCTCGGGTAGCAAAGAGCTGGATGCAACCAAGCAACTGAGTGTACTCTCTGCAAACCTACAGACGTGTCAGAGGAACACAACTGCATACAATATTCAGGTTACTCAACTGGTAACAGAGTCAGATTACGCTCAAATTATTCCTTTCAAAGTGGAGGCAGGGAGAGACGGGCCTTGAGTTCCAGGCTGTATGATCCTCCTGCCCAGAAAGAGTGCCTTAACCCAGAGAGAGGGAGAAGAAACACTGAATTTCCCATAGCACACTGGCTGGTGAGCGGGCCACAGTAAGTAAAATCACAAAGGAATAAAGACACGCAGCGGTTCTGTTTCTACTTTCC
>SJYA01002431.1:7035179-7107450 GCA_006410615.1 Neotragus moschatus | reverse complement strand
TCAAAGTGGAGGCAGGGAGAGACGGGCCTTGAGTTCCAGGCTGTATGATCCTCCTGCCCAGAAAGAGTGCCTTAACCCAGAGAGAGGGAGAAGAAACACTGAATTTCCCATAGCACACTGGCTGGTGAGCGGGCCACAGTAAGTAAAATCACAAAGGAATAAAGACGCGCAGCGGTTCTGTTTCTACTTTACCTGGGCCCCCGACCCTCCCTGTCTGGAGTTCTCACCACTGTCTCTAGGACTTGCTCCTAGAGTGTGCAGAAAGCAGCGTTAGTGCTGACTACTGCTCTATATGAAACAGACAACCAATGAGAGCCAACCGTGCAGCACAGAACCCTCCTCGATGCTGTGTGGGACCTAAACAGGAAGGAAATCCAAAAAGGAGGGGAGGTGTGTCTACGTATAGCTGACTCACTCTGCTGTACAGTAGGAAGCAACTGTACTCCAATAAAAATTAATTAAAAAATAATGCTGAAGGCAGGATGTGTGTCAACATCTCTCTCTAAATGCTTCGGATAAATCAGCCACCAGCACTTCAAATCAGTACATTTAGTTTTTCTTAGTGGGGATTCTAAATTTCAGTTTATTAAGATATCGTTTAGGACTACCCTGGTGGTCCAGTGGCTAAGACTCCACACTCCCAAGGCAGGGGACCAGGGTTCAGTCCCCAGTCAGGGAACTAGATCCCACAGGCTGCAACTAAAAAGATCCTACATGCTGTAGCTAAGACCTGATGCAGCCAAATACATTTTTTTAAAAAGATATGGTTTACAAGCTATGAAATATACCCATTTTAATAGTGCACAGGTCAATGAGTTTTGACAAATATATACACTGACGAAAGCACCACTAAAAACAGAGACGACGACTGTTCTCACCGTAAAAAAATCCACAGCACTCTGCACTCAATTTCCCGACCCCCAGCTCAAGGAAACCACCCACCTGCGTTTTGTCCCTTAGATTAGTTCTTCCTGTTCTAGAATGTCACACTCCTGGAACTGTACACTGTGAAACTGTGTGTATCTGGCTTCTTTCCTTCAGTATATTGTTTTTGAGATCCAGCCATGCTGTTCGGAATTTTAGGGCCTCATTCTTTTTTATGCTTAGTGGCTTTCTATTGTATGGATTTAGTATGTTGCATGTATTAACATTTTAGTGTTTTTACATATTGACTTGATTGTGATCTTGCTTACATTCACTTATTTCTGAAAGCATCTTTTTTTGATTTGATATTACACAATCGTGATTGTGAAGTGATTTAATGCCAATTATACTTTTCACTTTTCCATCCATATGCTTTTTCCTTCCTTTTTCCAGCCTTACTGCACTTGCTAGGACATTCAGTACCGAGTTAAAGAGAAGTAAGCAGAGGCTTCCTTGGCCGTGGTCCCGATGTTATGGAGAATATGGTTGTGTTTCACCACTAACTATAACGTTTTCTGTAGGATTTTTGGACATCCTTTATGAGGTTAAGGAAGTTTGCTTCTATTCCAAGAGTGCTGAGTGTTTTTATCATCGGTACTGAATTTTGTTATATGTTTTTTTCCTGCATTTACTGAAATGATATGATTGTCTTCTTTATTCTGCTAAAAGGTCAAATACATTGAATCATTCCCCACCCCCCCCATATTAAAACCATCTTGAACTCCTGGGATAAAATCCAGGATAATATATTATCCTTTTTATATACTGCTGGATTCAATTGCTGATATTTTGTTAAGGATTTGTTACATACATTTCCCAATGCTGGGGGGGCTGGGTTTGATCCCGGGTCAGAGAACTAAATACCATATGCTACAACTAAAATGTGATGCCCACAAATAAATAAAACTGTATGAACTAAACACTGAAGAAAAAAAGAAAGACTGAAGCATGGCCTTTCTCTGTCACTACTGAATGCCCCGAGCGGTTAATAAAACCTCTCTGTGCTTGCTGGTCATGGCGCGAACATTTCCCAGAACTGTGTGTGCTCTGGGAATTTTCTGGCCTACAGCCTCCTGCTCTGTGCTTGGATCAGTGGTCTTTCACAACACTCGTGCTTGGCCTATTGGTCGCTGGCGGATCCACAGATTGACGTAATTCCTTCTCCGCAGCGTCCTCTCGTTTGGTACTCGGCTCCCCAAATCCTAGCTGCATCGGCTCCTCGCCCTTAGCTGGTCACGTGGGCGGTGTTCTGCTGGGTTTCTCTCTGTCCTGTGATCTAAGAAGTGTCAACAGGCAGCAAGCTGAGGAAGACAGAGGCTTTGTCTCCTTTCCTTTCATTCTCCCAAGGGTCACACTCCTGTGCTGTCTGTTGGCCGATGCTGAATAGAGTTATTTCATGCGTTTATTTTTCGAGGTTCCACTTGTCAACAGTAGATGGGCAAGAACAGCTGTAGTTATCCCTACATCTCTAGAAATTTCAGTTGGTTGTAACTGCCGTGGCTTGATGATTTTATAAAACTACTCAAAAATAAAAGTTAACTGGACCATGGGACTTTGCTGGTGGTCCAGTGGCTAAGACTCCACACTCCCCATGCAGGGGACCCAGGTTCAATCCCTGCTCAGGGAACTAGATCCCACATGCCTCAACTAAGACCCGATGTAGCCAAACAAATACATAAATATTTTAAAATTTTTAACTAGATGAAATAAGTTATTTCTGTCAGCTTCCCTGAGAAGATAGGAAACTGTCTAAACCAAATTCCACTCACCTCAAAATGGACATGTGCCTCATATACTCACTGTGAGTTCTTAGGTAAAATCTAGGACTATCCAGCTTGCCAACAGTGCGGTTTAGTTGAACTGATTTTGCTGTCTGGCAGTGACAGTAAACAAGGGCTGTACAACCCATCAGGAAGCTTCATGACAGCCAGACCCCAGAATGACTCCTGACCAGGACTTTTTCCCCAGTTAGCCCCTTGGGCTGCAGGCAAGCAGGTACAGGCTGCCTGCTCACCAACCGCATGGAGATGTGCCCGACCTTAGCCAGTGCAGGCATATCGAGGGCTTGACACACTGCACAGTGGCCTGCCTGTTGACTCCTGTGCTGGTTCCATTGATTATTTCTGCCTGGTGGGGAGAAACAGGTCTGCTCAGTATGGGTCAACATCCTGCATGCTTTTCTCAGGGACACACATTCCCACGACCGTTGTTTTGAATGTCAGAAGATAAATGAGACCCTGGCACAGTGCTATGAGGCACTATCTTATAAAAAGACACCTTAGGATAACAGTGCTGAATTATATCGCTTCAAGTGCAAGAGCTCTGTGTCCTGCTGTGTTTCTTTTTTATGTTGATGTTTTACCTCCTCCCTCTCTTGGGAAGACACGGTCAATTCTCAGGAGTCTTAAAAATGGAACACTGAGTTCAGAATAATCCAATTTTTAATTTATCAAGAAGCAGGAGGAGGAGATGAGAGACCAAGAAGAAAACTGTGGCAACTGGAGAAAGATGCATCCATCTCAACGTTAGGCCAAGTTCAAGTTCACAGAACTTGAGCCCTCTCTTCCAGAAACATCTCTCTCCCCTTAGCCCATAATGAGGGGCAGAAAAGCAGTCACTCCTATGGGTACTGGATGACCTGGGCGAAACCTAAGGACTGGACGTTTTGGGACAATGATATAGCTCATCTTTTTTTCCCTATATCATACCAGAAAGGGTAATAGACAAAGATGATCACCTTTTGAAGGGCACATTTGTTAGGAGCTAGGCCTTCCCTTGTCTCTTTCTGCTGTTTTCAGCTAGATGCAGGAGCAGCTCCTATCTGGGATGGGACCATCACAATATAGAAGGTCCTTGTAGCCCTTATCAGTTATGACTAAGAAGAGAACATGTCTGATTAGTCTCTGGGAAAGAGGTACATTGTTTAGAGTTAGGGCTTTGAAATCACCAAGTGTGTTGTTCATGCGTACAGGGTATTTCTGCTTCACTTCTTGTGACAGCTGACTGAGATGTCAATTTCCATGTGGCATCTCAATGGACTAAGAATTCATAATGTCTGAGAGCACTACTTCTCACTCTAGAACATTCTAGAATCACCAGTGTCTGGTCTTTGATCCACAGCCAATGAAGTCAGACTCTGACGAGTGGCACTCAAGGATTCGCATTTTTCTGCGAGGCCTCAGGTGATTCTCATGGGTAGCCAGAATTAAGAACCGTTCTCTTAGACTGAAAATTCACATTAGCCTGGAGAGCAGGAAAACAGGAGCAAAGTTCCCGTGGTTTTCTTCATCATCTCAGGCTCTTTCAACCTCCCTCGACATTCTTTTTGCCATATTTAAATCTACACACCCCACGGTGTCTGCATTGAATTTCTACTTCTGAGAATAATCCATCAATTTTGCAAATGAAATGCTCACACAGGCTATGACTGACAGTCTAGGATTTTACCATTGATTTAATTATCTAATTACTGGAGCCGGCTGCCAAGCACAAAAAAGATTTCATTCGTTTTCACTATTTTATAACACAGTTCAAAGAACATTTGAATTTCTAATTCAATTTTTGTTCTTTTGAGACTGTTCCGGAGTTTCGGAGCTCTCTAATGACAGCTCCATTATTGGGCTTGCACTTCCCTTTTGGCGCATAATACATGTGCTGAGGGGGAATTGGTGCTGAGATGGCTGAGTTATTCTCAACTGGTTTGGTGTCAAACAGACTTCCCTGAAAGCTGATGGAGGCACAAAGGATGCAAAAACTGAGGTAGAAACAAGAGCATCCAGGTTAGGAATAAAAATGCTTCTCTTTCCCTGAATACCTGCACTTTAGAACCACACCAGTATCTCAGCTCAGGAGCACACCTGGGGACTTCCCTGGTGGTTCAGTGGTTACGGATCTGCCTTGTAATGCAGTGGATGCTGGTTCGATCCCCGGTCAGGGAACTAAGATACCACATGCTGCGGGGCAACTAAGCCCGCTCGCTGCAAGTACTGAGCCTGCGTCACAACTAGAGTCTGTGCACTGCAACAAAGGATCCCACGTGATGCAACTAAGACCCAGTGTGGCCAAATAAGTATCTTTTAAAAAAAAAAAAANGCAGCAAGAGAAGCCACTGCAGCGAGCAGCCCCCGTTCACCGCAGCCAGAGGAAGCCTGTGCGCAGCAACGGAAACCCAGTGCAGCCAAATATAAACAAATAATAAAGTAGAAATACGGTGGCCAGTGGCCCGCTGTCAGTCCGATGTGCTGGGTTGCCACAACAGCACTCTGATGTGATGCTGGCCTTTGTCAGTCACTGCTTTTCTTTCTCAGAACTTTGAAACTTTCCTTGCCCTCATCTTCTTCCCTGCCGTCTAGGTCAGCCTCTTTCCTAACTTCTTCCTCAGCCAGCCTTCTGCTCCTGGCCTGCTTCTCCTCTCGCTGGTCATGGTTTCAAGGTCACTTCCATGACCACCACCCGCCAAGGTCCCCCACACCTCTGCCTCCAGCACACGATTCAGCCACATCCCCAGACCTTAGCGTCGCTTTGGGACCTTTCCACAAGCAGGTCAAATTCATTATTTCTACCCATTTCTCCCCCAAAGCTCTTTCTGTCTCTCTTGAACTAATTTTAGCCAGTGGTCCTATGATCCACTCAAGTATTTAAACCAGAAACCCAGAAATCACTCTCAGTATCCACATCCTAGTTGTCTATCAGTTTCCTCATCTGTAAAATGGGTGTAAGTGTGATTGTGCAGGATGATGGAATTAACACACATGGACTGCTCCACCCAATTTCTGGCACAAAGGGCCCCCACTGCAGTTGTGGGGCTGTAATGATTATTTCTCTGGGCAGAGTGAGCGGTGAGTGGGAAGAGCCCCTGCTGGACGTCCCTCCCCACCTGGAGTGGCAGCGGTGACAGGCTGAGAGCTACAAGCAACTGCCCTGAAACCTATGGCTGGAGCTGGGTCTGGTGGGTGGGGACCCCAAGTGGTGAATGAGTTCCCCCTTCAGATTAGAGTCTCAGGACCTGGGATCCACTCTCTGAACCCACATGTGGGATGGTCACATTCTAGTCTGCGGGTGATGGTCATCGTGCAGGTCATTCTCGGCCCCTCCCTTCTGTACACCCAGCCTTTTCCAGGCAACGGCCTCTTCTTCCTCCTACCAAGTCTGCTGCTGCTGCTGGCTGCTAAGTCACTTCAGTCGTGTCCGACTCTGTGCGACCCCAGAGATGGCAGCCCACCAGGCTGCCCCATCCATGGGATTTTCCAGGCAAGAGTACTGGAGTGAGTTGAATTGCCTTCTCCGCTTACCAAGTCTGCTCTTAGGTAATTTACTTCAGCCAAGGTGTATCTTAATGTGGACTGCTGTAACAGGAAGAACATGGGTTTAGGAGTTGGCCAGACTGGCTGAGAATCTTTTTTTTTTTATTTATTTATTTGGCTGTGCTGGCTCTTAGGTTGTGGCATGTGGGATCTAGTTCCTCGACCAGGGGTTGAACAAGGGCCCCCGCATTGGGAGTGTGGAGTCTTAGCCACTGGACCACCAGGGAGGTTCCCTTGAGGTGTATCTTAACGTGGACTGTTGTAACAGGAAGAACATGGGTTTAGGGTTGGCCAGACTGGCTGAGAATCTTACTAGCTCCAAGGCTAACATCTTCCTTACAGGGGTATGTGTTTAAACAATGTAATACACTATAAAACACAGGTTATGACTTTGAAATGGAAGGTTCCTTCTGTTGTTTTATACCCATGGTAAACCAGATATTCCTAAAGTAACAGGAAGTCTGGGTTTCCCTTTTTCAGGTACCCTTGACCCAATGACCCCACTCCAGTACTCTTGCCTGGAACCAATGAGCTCCTTGACTCACTACATAATTCCATATACTTGTCTACAGAACAGGGATAACACTTCCTGTCCTGTTGCTGACCTCATAGGATTCCGGAAGAATTAATATATTTTGCACACCATACAAGGCTGCTATGGCAACAAAAGCCCTGTGGACTACAGGTAGCCCTGACACATCACAATGAGAAAGGCCAAACTCTGCAGAGACCCAGGGGAGCAAAGCCACGTGCGTGTTGCCGATGGCATTGCAAATTGGCTCGGCCTTTCAGAAGAGAAAGCTGGCAGCGTGTCGCCAGCGCTCCTCAGCTGTTTGTCCCTTTGGACTTGTTGATTCCACTTTGGGAAATGCATTCTGAGGAGATTACACCTGCTCCTTCCCTCATGCTTCGAAAAAGACACTGGCAAAAATTTTCAAAACAAAGACATGAAACAACCTTTCTTTAAAGGGACTGGGGCACCTTAACACAAAAGGCTGAGACATCAGGACAGGCTGGTGGAGCACGCTGATGTGTATCACGTGTGTGTGAATTTGTGTTCAGTTCCCTCAACTGGAACATGGGAATCATGCGTGTGCCCATCCTACGAGGCAGCGTCAGGGGTTAACACGCTCAGGCGGAGAAACGCACTCAGAATAAATATTGCCTGGTGCATAGGAAACACTCACTAAATGCTTCCTATTATCATTATTTCATCCCAGTGGCGTGGAGGTAAAAGAATCTGCCTGCCGATGCAAGAGACGCAGGTTTGATCCCAGGGTCAGGAAGATCCTGGTGGAGGAACTGGCAACCCACTCATTTCTGCCTGTAAAATTCCACGGACAGAGGAGCCTCGCAGGCCACAGTCCTTGGAGTCGTGAATCAGACACTACTGAGCAGCTCACACACACACATACACACACACACACCCCAAGTGAGTGACTCTAACCCCCCCCCCACACCCACAAATACACACACTACACCCCCCCAACTGAGTGACTAACTCACACACACCCGACACACACACACACACACATCCCAACTGAGTGACTAACACACACACACCCCAATAAAGAAGGATACAAAATAGCATGTGCACATGGATTACAGTGGTATTGGATATTAATCATTTCTCAAATAGAAGCCAGAGGAACGGAATGTTTTGGTGCCTGTTTAATGGTAGCACCCCACTTTATTAGATATAACAGACATACAATACTGTGTAACTTTAAGGTATGCGGTGTGTTGATTCGATGCGAGTAACGCATGGCCATAGGATTATTACCTATCAAAAACGTTCATCCCATCACATAATTACCACGTCTTTCTTGGGCTGAGAACATTTAAGATCTGTTCTCTTGGCAACTTTCAAGTGTCCAGTTCAATACTTTTATCTACAATCACCACATTGTATGTTAGAATTTACTTATCCTCTAATGGGAAGCTGGTCCTTTTTGACCAACATCTTCTATGTCCCCCACCCGCAGGCTGCTTTCCGTTTCTGCAAGGTCAGCTGGTGCCTCCCCGCCCCCCCCCATAGGTTCATAATCAGAAAATAAGTGAATAAATATCTCCCAAGCAAACTGGCAGATGCTCTGAAGACAAGCTCAGCAGCAGCCACAAAACAATTCTCTGGCTGCAGTCAAGGTCATTGGTTGATTTCTAAGGAAACCAACCAATCCCTTGAGGACTGGGAAGGCTGGAAGAAGAGCAGCCCTGCTGGCCTCAGAGCTGAAGAGCCTGAACTCAGCTAGGGCAGAATCAGGACCAGCAGACGTCTCAACATAAGGCCCCAGTTCTGCCCATTCTGCCATGTGGCACTAATGCCACCTGTGGCTCTCCCCCAGTTAGGGGTCTCAGCCAGCGTGCCGTGTGCTCCTTGAGTTATTCAACAGCCAAATGTGTCCCTGGTAATGATGTCTATTTCTAACCCAAGAGAAAGAAGACATCATATTCTTGAGAGAGGCCCACCTTGAGTCTGCAGGGTAAGATGACTGTCAAGCATACATGGACAGGGACTTCCCTGGGGGCCCAGTGGCTAAGACTCTGTGCTGCCAATGCAGGGGACCCAGGTTCAATCCCTGGTCAGGGAACTAGATTCCACATGCTGCAACTAAGAGTTCCTACATACTGCAACTAAAAAAGATCCCACGCACCACAGCTGAGACCTGGTGCAGCCAAACTAATGAGTAAGTAAATACTGAAAAAAAAGATCAAATGAGGCCAGACCACCAGAAATGCACATTTTATATTATAAAAATACATATATATACCCAGACACTAGTGAAGTCAACAGGGAATATAACTCGGGCCTTTTTGGGGGGAGTGAAAGTGTTAGTCACTCAGTCGCGTCCAACTCTTTGTGACCCCATAGACTGTCCATGGGATTCTTCAGGCAAGAATACTGGAGTGGGTAACCATTCCCTTCTCCAGGGGATCTTCCTGACCGAGGGACTGAACCTGGGTCTCCTGCACTGCAGGCAGATTCTTTACCGTCTGAGACACCAGTGTTAGGCTTCTGGGGGAGTGCTGGCATTCAAAAGCGGACCTTGTTCCAAGTATACCTTCTCTGCCCTTGACCCTGCGGGCTCCCTATCAGCTCATTCTGCTTTCTCATCTAGTCACAGCCTGCTGCTGCGCTGAGGCCCTTCCCCAGTGCAGAACCTTCTGCTGCCTTCCCTGTGCATTTAGAATAATACCTAAATTTCTCACCACGGCACCTACACATGCTTTGCTCTCTACCTGGGTGTCTCTCCCCTTCCCTTCTCATCCCTTTGGCTTCAGTTTGTGTTACTTTTCCCCCAGAGAAATGGCCTTGGTCAAGGCTAGCCCTGATGGTTAAACATTCATCCTGCTTTTTAAAATTTATTTTGTTGAGTATCCAGTGGACGAGCCTACATAATTATATCAAGCCAATTATGAAGCCAATGATTTTCTCTTCTTAATAAAAAAAAAAGTTATTTTTTTTTAAGGGTCTGAATTTTATGTATCAGCTTTCCATTATTTTTTGTTGGGAAACTCATGATGCCAAGTACAATCCAGCTGCCCTGTCCTGAGGGATATGAACCAAGGATGAAAGCAACAGCAGGTGGTATGTCATCCCATAGGTTCTGGACCCTTGTGTTTTTGTTGCTTCTTGTCTCTACATCCTGCACTTTCTTTTAATGGTCAGACCCTGGTTTGATTCTTGAGCTTCCCTGGTGGCTCAGCTGGTAAAGAATCCGCCTGCAATGCAGGAGACCTGGGTTGGGAAGATCTGCTGGAGAAGGGATAAGCTACCCACTCCAGTATTCTGGCCTGGAGAACTCCATGGACTGTATAGGCCATGGGGTGGCAAAGAGTTGGACACGACTGAGCGACTTTCACTTTCACTTTTCATACATACAATGACCTGTCCCAGATCCATTTTCTGCATTGGACTAGTGGGTAGGCAGCCCTGTCTGAGGGTACCCACTGTCCTTATCCAGTACCAGGCGCATAAGTATTTGTTGAGTATAGAACCTCATCGATGAATAAATGAATGAGGAAGTGAATAACTGAAGACAAAAGGGAGAGGACTAAATGGCTTAGTCCCAAACCCCACCTCAAATTAATCACACAGGTGACGTAGGGAGAGGTTAATATGTCAAAGACAGCTCCCAGACCTCCTGGGGGACTGAAGAACACTTACCTGCACCATCTGTTTGGTTCTTACTGGTTTTCATCATTTTCTCACTGAAGGAAAGAAAAAGAGAGTCAGCTCTGCAGTTTCCAAAATGCTTTTCTTCCCGCTTCCATTCACTGTTCCAAGCAATCAGCGGCAGCTAGAGATGGTATCAAGCAATGAAGGTATTCCCGCATTAGCACCAATATTGGCCAGAATGGAAAAGGCTTCCCAGGTGTGCAGCGGAGGCGCACTCATGACTTTTGGATGATGGAGGATGTGGAGGTGTGCAGAGGGCGGTGGCAGGCACTGCGCAGTGTCCACAAAGCCACATGCACTGGGAAGCCCATTTACCCTTCTTGGGCCAAAGTGATACCTTCGGCCAAGAATTACCGGAAAGACAGACAGACAGACAAACCATGATTCATAGAGACGTGGGTATTTTCAGCCTTGAAATGATTACAAGAAAACGATTGGAATGAATGCATGATCTTAATCATTAAAGAGAAACAGATTGAATTAATTTTGAATGGGTTTGCTTTCTTTTTTTTACCTAGAGGCATCTCTGCTATTACTTGTAAGGGGCCCTTTAAAAAGTGCAGACTGAACAAGGCCAGTTAAACTGGCAATCTGTTTCTCCATGGCTTGCATTCTCTCTCTGTAAAACAAGAGAATTGTTTGTTAAAGCCGAGCTGACTTTCAGACTGGTTTGTCAAGGGCAGTGATCATCTGAGGGTTATAAAGGTTCCACCTCCACCGAGCAGACCTTCAAAGTTCAGCCCCACCTGGGTTGGAGAAGCAAACGAGCCTGTAAATCCCCACCGAGTTTGAGATCTGATGGTCGGAGACGAGTATTAACCCAATGATCTTACTAAAAAGACCCGGAGAGACTGGCAGAGGCCTCATGGAAAACAGAAAAGCTTCTCCCTTGGAAATAATTCTCTTTGCACATCTTTGTGTTTTTGAGCCTTCCTGCCCTGCTTGTGCTATTTGTTCTCTGCACAAGAAGGGTCCCAGGCCAGTCGGGGAGGGAGTGGGCCAGGAACACACACTTTCAAGCTGTGCTCCTTCCAAGGCTGCCAATTTTGGTGTGAATGATGGAGACGGTCATTGTGGTGCCCGGAGTAGGACCTGCTGCACAGCCCAAGAGCACAGGAGTAACTGTCTCTTGAGAGCACGGGAAAGTGTGATTCAAATCAGTGTCTTCACGCTAGAGGGCAGAGAGTCCTCAAATCAATGCCATAGGAATCTGAATGCTTTTATGGATCCAGAGGGAAAACAATTACCCCTACCAACTTGGTTATCTCAAGACACGAATGAAGACTCTTCTCAGTTTTTAAATCATGCACAGATACTACGCCCCTCTGTTCAAGGCTCTCCAAGGGTACATACGATTCATTTGGCTTCTGAAACAGGCTCACGTTTCTGTATGTCAGAGCAACAACAGTGTCATGGAACGATCACCATTATTTCCAACACATTACAGAGGCACCACCACAGAGCGGCCTGTGCTAAGGAGAGTCTTCACACAAGTCATGGCACACAAATTCAGTTCTTCCTGCTCAGCAGTTCCAGAGAATAAAAGACAGAAGAAGAATCAGGACAGTGTGGCTGCCTGGGCTGCCATCACACCCTCATCAGCAGGTGTCAAGTCCCAGCCCGAGACAGAGAAGCGACCCCCACTCTTCTCTAGGGGTGGGGGGCATCTCAGTCCCATGGGCCTCTTGGAGTGTGAGCAACAGGGAAGATTCCTGGGCGACAAACAGCACACTCAGACACTGTGGCTTTTAAATACAAGCCAACCACTTTATCTGGTACCCAATGGAAAAGGCCACGGTGGTCTATTCCTTCACTTGAACAAAACTGGTTACATTGGACCTCACAAGAGATGCTACATCTGTGTCTTGAACTTCAAGGCAAGTAAGAGGATTTTCAAGAGTAATTTTGCTCACACAGTTTTTTGGCTTTGCACTTTGCCTTTGGAACATAACCCTCAGTGATGTAGAAAACACTGAGATTCATTTCACAATTACAAGCTTCTGACTTCAGAATTTCACGCATTTTTCTTTAGTTTACAATGAATGGTTATGTCATAATATTGAGTTTCTAGGATGTAAGTCATACAGTCTGGAGGATTAATGGTTGTCAACCCACCACGGGGTGGGACCAGGGGTGTGGGAATTATTAGTAGTAGGATCTCTCTCAAGCAGTGAGCAGAGATATGCATCTACCTGGAGTGACGTTCCAAGTGTTTTAAACCGCTAAGCTGTTGAGCATTTTCAGTCATGTGTGTGTTCTCAGCATCCTGTCTGTCATAAAGCAGTGCATGGGGCAAAGAGAAAAATTAGTAAGAAATCCCACTCAAGAAGGCAGGTTAGGGACTTCCTGGTGGTCCAGTGGTTAGGAATCCGCCTTGCAAATGCAAGGGATGCAGATTTGATCCCTGGTTGGGGAACTAAGATCCCCCCTGCTATGGAGCAACTAAGCCCACGCGCCACAACTAGGGAGTCTATGGGCTGCAACGAAACATCTATGCAATGGCAATCCCGAGTGCGGCAACTATGACCCCGACACAGTCAAATAAATAGTTAATAAATATAAAGAAAAAAAACAGGTTAATAAATACCCATCGGAGATCCGAAGTTTATCAGACCCCAAATTGCAAGGCACCTCAGGACTGATGGGGTGGTAGCTGGTCTCCACATGTAGGGCACACACACGTGTGTTCTGGGTAGACATTGTTCAGAATCCCCAGTCTTCCCACGGTAATGCTAGAAGACAAACTCATGACGCCTGGAGCAGGGGTGCTCTCAGAACTACCTTGAAGGCACTAGTTTACCCCTCTTATTCAGTCCTAGGCAAACACAAAGGGTTTCTTTTCAAGGGGGAAAGCAGGGACTTCCTGCTAAGGTCCAGAGGCTAAGGCTATGTGTTCCCAAATAGGGGGCCCAAGTTCCATCCCTGGTCTGGGAACCAGATCCCATATGCTAAGAGCCAGATGGGAACTAGATCACATACGCCAGAACTCAGAGGGTCCCCATGCTGCACCTGCCGCAACTAAGACCCAATGCAGCCAAGTAATTAAATATATATTTTTACAAAGTGGCAGGACATTCTTTGGGTTAGGAGAGGCTTAATGGATTCTCTGAAGCTGGAGTGCAGCATACAGAGGCATGGTGACAAGCTAACTGCCCCCAGGAGACAATAATATCAGGACATGTTATCAGTAGGTCAGTCCACAGCTACAGAGAATGAGCAGGAGTCCCTGGGGGAGAGAAAGGGCAGATGGAGCCCAGCGCTGGCCTAGGCACAGTGCTGATTAGGGCTACATTAGTGTCCTCTCTGGTCCCTCTTTGGTCACCAGCTATCATGACCTGTCTAACAAAGCACCAGAATCGATTGGGATTCAGCAGATTCATCCCCAGCGTGAGAACTGCAGAATGGTACAGCACACACGGGTCCTCTCAGAGAGGCGACCACAGGGCCTCCCACATGCCTTGGGCACCCTCCTGGGCTCAGGTGGTACTTGGCCTCTCACCGTTCTTACCCCAGACAATGCTTTTAGGATGAAGAGAAAGAAAACCCCCAAATGGCACCCCACTCTCCTGACTTCTAGGAATGACGTGGACATAGCCTGCAGAACTGCCTGGGATGAGGGTCTAGATGTTTTGGAGCAAAAACCCTGCATTCAGTCCAGATACACACATATTTGTTCTTCTATTTGCATCTGTGAGGACAGGACTAGAAGCTCCTTGGGGAGCCTCCTCCAGGCTATGTCACCAGTGGGGTCACCAGGAAGGAGATAAGATCCATCAGAACGTGGAGGGCTCACTACTCCTGAGCTTGACGGCCGAGGCGGGGCGAGTCTCTGCCCATGCCCAGCAGACAGTGCGTGTCTCAGGCGCTGCGCACAGATTGCACGTGCGTGTTCCACTGTCTCGGCCAAAACCACTTTACGAAAATACAATTCTTTTGACACATGGTAATGAGAAAACTTTTCCCCTCCTGTTTAATCATCAAAGTGTTTCTGGTTTCAGGATTCATTTGAAGGAGATTATCTGATTTATAAATTCATAAATAAGATTGTCTTTCCATTTCATGGCTGGTAATCTGGAAACAATTTTATGGTTTAACTAAATTACAGCAACTGGAAATTTCGGCAGCCTTCTCCCATGATGAAATGCTATGAAGTATGTTTTAAATGTGAAAGAGGGGAAAAAGAAATGCAGTGGAAGAAGAGAAATTGAAACAACCCTGTCATTTCACTGCAGTGGCAATTCTGTACGATACTCATCAGAATATTAAAGATGCTCAAGCTAATTCTTGCCAATATCGCTTGGTTTAAGGTATTCCAGGGTGGGTATAATTACTGTTGAAAAGATGGCTTAAAAGTGATTTCATACACCATTTTATTTCATTCCATAAACCATATTTATGTGATTAGTATGTACGGTTAGCTAGTCATTTAGTGTTATAAGTCAGCCTGGCTCAATGAATCTTCTCGGGGCCCAAGCATAATATTAATAAAAAATTCAAATCCAATCCAGAGAAAGTGCTGATCTCAGTATTAAATTCCTGCTGCTACAACCAGCTTTCCTGCAAGTCCCATGTCTGTCTCTGAAGATGGAGCAAAACCCAGACTGCTCGTGGTCTGCTCTCTATCTGCAGAGTCTGGAAAAGGGAGTAATGAGCATATCCATTCATACAAGTTTTTGATTCAGCGTTTTGTGACTGGGGACTTGTCTTTGGACTGACCGAGGCCTCATGAAGCCTGAATTAAGTCTTTTATCATTGTGCATCTAGGTAAATTAATGGCTATTAAAAACCCAGTAGTATGACATTGGTAATTCCCCTATAATGAATCCTTAAGGAAGAAGTGTTGGGAGCTGGCTGATAACAGCCTACCAAGCTGATGTGACTAAACTCCCAGTCCGCATTCACCTTGGCAACCAGCTACTAACCTTGGAAGCTGATGGTAAACGATACTCAGTATCAACTGTAGTAACCAGGGCTGGCTTTCTGAGAGTACTAATTAGGTGGTTCCCTGTTCACTTCTAGTTCTAATATTTTATGACTTTTTTTTTTTCTGGTTCCTGCTCATTCTTTGTTATCTCTCTCCCCTCAGAAAGTTATAAATGGTCAGTGAGTCACCAACAAACATTTCTGGGCGCTTAATACGTGCTAGGTTCCATGTGAGCCACTGCAGACCCAGCAGTGAATCAGGTATTATCATCCTTAAGCAATACCTTCCTCTCACAAAGTCCATTTTTTCTTGGGAGCAATCTAAGTGACCTAAAACCCTTTCATCTTGGCAGTGCCAACAGTGTTTTTCAGAACTGAAGAGTGAACAGGTTTAAAGCAAGGCTGTGCCCTTGTTTGTTCATGCCCTGATGCTTTGGCATGAGAGGAAAAAATACCAGAGTTATTAAAGACACTGTTTTTAGATGAGTTCAACAGAGCACTGGAATTCAAATGATCTGAATTTGTGGTAAAGCTTTAAATAAAGGACTCTGAGCCATCAACTCAGTTCTTCTGCCCAATGTTAACCTTTTGGTGAAAGGGCCGGTACCTGAAGACATTCTTTCAAAAAGGCCCAGTAAATTTAACTTCTCATGGAAACACCTAGACTTATTGAGGATATTGATGGAGTTGGTGATATCTGAGTGGGGCTACCATGGCATGTACCTGTAAGTATCTTGGAGGTCTTGGTACTGTCAGGGTACCACTACACGCTCCTTAGGGATACTGACCATGTCGTGTATCTTTGTTTGCACCCTAAGTCCTTAGAGGAGGAGGACTGGGCACACAGAGGGTCACGAAGAAGTACTATCTACAACCCTGACATTGAAGGCTGCCATCTCTCCCTTGCCCTAAAGGAGACTAGGGCTCTTCTGCTTTCCCTTTATCACTTCACTCCATCATCTGTCCAAACCCTCCACATCTCTCTTGCTCTGAGTTCTGCATTACTCATCCTTCAGTTCCCTACCAGCATTCAGGAAATTCCCGCATATCCTTGTATGACTTCAGCACAGAAAGCTGGCCTCCTGTCTGCCACACCCCAGACCATCACCTTATGTAGCTTCAGTATCCACACTGATAACTCTTTCAGCAAGTTGGCACCACAGATCCTCAAACTCTTCTTCAGACATCCCCTGACTTTAAAATCCTTACTCAGTATGACTTTACATTCTGGATTTGAAAACTCCAAANCCCCAGACCATCACCTTATGTAGCTTCAGTATCCACACTGATAACTCTTTCAGCAAGTTGGCACCACAGATCCTCAAACTCTTCTTCAGACATCCCCTGACTTTAAAATCCTTACTCAGTATGACTTTACATTCTGGATTTGAAAACTCCAAAATCGTTTTTAAAAACAGCAATCTTTGGTGACTTCCCTGGTGGTCCAGTGGCTAAGACTCTGAGCTTCCAATGCAGGGGGCTGGGTTCAATCCCCAGTTGGGGAACTAGATTCCACACGTAACGACTAGCAGATTCTACATGCTGTCACTGAAACACCCCACACGGCACGATGAAAATGGGAGATTCTGTGTGCCACGACTAAGACTGGCACAGCCCCGCCCCTCCACACACAAAAGAACAGCAAACTCTGGCTGGCTTCTGTTCTCTTGGTAACACAGACCAGCTCTGTGCCTGCATGCTGGCTTTTCCTCCTTCATCCCCTGCCATCAGGGGATGTACTGTCTGGAAGTTCCTTTTAACTTTCCTGCTGTTTACCCGGCAGACTCCTCTCATACTCTCCACTGTCCTGACCTCTATCTCAGCCTCGCTGTCTCTCCGCTGGGATGACTTTGCTCCTGACTGACTGAGGAGCGGAAGAGATGAGACGAAATGGACCAGCGTGGGGCAGTGAGGTTGAGAGCAACGGCTGCTGGAGCATCAGGGCATCTTTGGATACAGATCTGCGAGCATCTTCTGGCGTCCAGTGTGGAGTGTGACCAACGACATCAATAAGACTCCAAGACTTTCACAGCCCAAGTACTGGATGAAAGAAGCGGTCATATCCAAGATGGGAAGACAGGAGTCCAGAGTCAGGAAAAGCCCCAGCAAGTTCCAACGCAGGAAGCCAGTGAACAAGTTCATTGCAGGGGACGTAAGAGGCTGAATGAACTTGGTGCACAGAGGAAACAGGGCCTGGCTTCCCTCAAGGGGCTTGCACCCCTTATTAAAAGAGGCGCCCCCTTCTCTTACCCTCTTAACACAACAAGAACCGCATCCTGCCAGACACAAAATTCTAGACAACGACACACTTTTCTAGTTGGAGGGAACTTACTTTAGGCCCCCACAGTTTTCTTTCCATTGTGGTTTGGCGATCTCGACCGAAGCAAAGGAAAAAAAGAAGGAAAAAATAAAAAGGTGTGACGGGCTCGGAGGCCGTGCAAAGCTCAGCCACACCCAGGCCTGTGTGTGGCAGGATCACCCATTCGGAGAGGGCTCTGCCCAGCACAGCACTGCACCTGGAAACGCTCCAGGTTGCCTTTACTCTATTTCACAACCTCCTTTCTGGGCGGGCTGCTCTGGCTGAGACCAGAGCACAGTCCCAAGTCAGCTTGTGCACACACCGTCCCCAAATGGTCCGCACGCCATTGCTCCTCTGTGTGAAGGGGCTATGGCTTCACTGTGTTGTGTCACAAGGNTTACTCTATTTCACAACCTCCTTTCTGGGCGGGCTGCTCTGGCTGAGACCAGAGCACAGTCCCAAGTCAGCTTGTGCACACACCGTCCCCAAATGGTCCGCACGCCATTGCTCCTCTGTGTGAAGGGGCTATGGCTTCACTGTGTTGTGTCACAAGGTCTTGTGTTTCTTTTAAAAAACTTTTTATGTTCTACTGGAATATAGCCGATCAACAGTGTGGTTGTGATAGTTTTCAAGTAGGCAGCAGAGGGACTCAGCCATACATATACATGCAGCCATTCTCCCCCAAACTCCCTTCCTGTCTTGTCTGCCACATACACAAGGTCTCTTATTTATGGAGAAGTTTGCAGTTCACAAGGTGATTCTATACCCATTTTTATTTCAACAGAACCCGGAGGAGGTTCTGTTGCCATCTGGAAGCCAACTAAAACCCTAGTTGCCATACCTTGGTTACAACAAGGACACTGAGGCTTCCTGCTCGACAAGGACCCGGGGCAGGATGTAAGAAATCACAGCTGGTCTCCTGCCCCATCCCCCTCCCATGCTCCCCGGTAGGCTCTGGGCCGCCTCCCGTGACTCACCCACTGTCTGGGGTGAGGCTCCACTTCCTGAGTGAGAGCCTTTGCTCCCCAGGGCAAGCTTCCACCCTGCCTCATGAAATCACCCGCTTTGCATTTTCTTTCTCTTACCTGAGGGCAATTTTTAATACTCCTGCTCTGGAAGTGACATCTCTCTCTTTTTTTTTTTTCCAGTACAGGTACAAACCAGAATGAATAGCTGTTTGTTCCTATTCTGGCTACCTGATCACAGGCCTGTATTAGACCTTCCACTGAGTATCAGAGGCTATGGGGAGATGGTCTTTTGAGTGACCCTAAGGGGGCTATGGAAGGAAGCTCCTCACTCCCACCTGCTTAAAAAAAATATTTTTTATGGTATATTTGCTTTACAATGTTGTGTTAGTCCTTATGTACAGCAAAATGAATCAGCTATATATATATATCTCCCCTCTTTTTTTGGATTTTCTTCCCATTTAGTCACGACAGAGCACTGAGTAGAGGTCCCTGTGCTGTACGGAAGGTTCTCATTTGTTATCTATTTTATTTAGAGGATCAATAGGGTATATATGGCAATCCCAATCTCCCAGCTCATCCTGTTCCCCTCCTTTCTCCATTGGTGTCCGTACATTTGTTCCCTATGTCTGTATTTCTGCTTTGTAAATAAGATCATCTGTACTAATTTTTTCAGATTCTCCATATTATACGATATTTTTCTTTCTGACCTACTTCACTCTGTATGACGATCTCTAGTCCATCCACATCTCTGCAAATGGCCCAGTTTCATTCCTTTTTATGGCTGAGTAACATTCCATTGTACATACGCACCACATCTCCTTTCCCCACTCCTCTGCTGGCCACTGAGGTTGCTTCCACGGTGTGGCTATTGTGAACAGTGCCGCAATGAACACTGAGGTGCATGTGTCTTTTTGTACTTGCTTTTGATCTGCAAAATCTCAAGGTAGACGCCAAAGAAATAAGACAATGATTCTTAGGGAAGAGGAGGAAAGCACTTCCTTTTCTTGGCCTCTCTCAGGTTTCTCTCTCTCTTATCTTCTTAGATCCCTGTGCTTGTCGGAAAAGTCAGGACACCTGGCCTTTATTACAAAGACCAAGAAACCCTGAGCTGCATGAGAGGGAAAACAGCATTTGACCCGAGAAGTAGTCATCATTGGTCCTTTGAGAAATGTCCTGTTTCTCCTTCTAAAAGTCTGCAAAAAGAGATTATTTCCTTTCATCCTACACTGTTAGTGGCAATGTCAATTGGTGTAGCTAGTTTGGAAAACAGTACAGAGGTTCCTTCGAAAACTAAAAATAGAGTTGTTATATGATCCAGCAATCCCACTCCCTGAGCATATATCCAGAAAAGACAAAAACTCTAATTTGAAAAGATACGTGCACCCCGATGTTCATAACAGCACTATGCACAATAGCCAAGACACGGCAGCAACCTAAATGTCCATCAGCAAATGAATGGATAAAGGAGACACGGCACATATACAGTATATAACTATCACTCAGCCATAGAAAAGAATGACACCCTGCCTTCTGCAGCAACATGGACAGACCTAGAGAGTACCATAAAAAGTGAAGATAGAGAAAGACATGCCATATGATACCACTTGTACATGGACTCTAAAATACAACACAGGGGCTTCCCTGGTGGGCCAGTGGCTAAGACTCCATGCTCCCAATGCAGGGGGCCCGGATTTGATCCCTGGTCAGGGAACTAGATCCCACATGCCGCAACTGAGAGTTCACATTCAGCGACTAAAAATCTCACAAGCTACTCAAAAAGATCCTGTACATGGCAGTAAAGAGCCAACGTGTTGCAGCTAAGACCCAGTGCAGCTAAATAAATAGTTGGTAAAATATGACACAAACGAACTTATCTACAAAACAGAAATAAACTCACAGATGTAGAGAACAGATCACTGAGAAAAGGAGGCTGGGGGAAGGGTGGAGAGGGGAGCCTGGAATTAGCAGGTGCAAACTATTATAAATAGGATGGATAAACAACAGGTCTTGCTGTACAGCCCTGGGAACTGTGTTCAATGCCCTGTGATAAACTATATGGAAAAGAATATGAACCACTTTGCTGTAGAGCAGAAATCAACGTAACATTGTAAATAACTCTACTTCAATAAATTCTTAATGACTTTTAAAAAAGACTGGGTCCCTTCAGCTCCAGAGATAGAGAGAGAGGAGGTGTTTACTGGCAATACATGTTGACCCTATAAGAGTCAACGCAGACTTTTTAAGACCCACAATTTTTGGAAGTTCAAATTAACGCTTGCTGCTCCTGCTGCTGCTAAGTCACTTCAGTCATGTCCGACTCTGTGCGACCCNAGATCACTGAGAAAAGGAGGCTGGGGGAAGGGTGGAGAGGGGAGCCTGGAATTAGCAGGTGCAAACTATTATAAATAGGATGGATAAACAACAGGTCTTGCTGTACAGCCCTGGGAACTGTGTTCAATGCCCTGTGATAAACTATATGGAAAAGAATATGAACCACTTTGCTGTAGAGCAGAAATCAACGTAACATTGTAAATAACTCTACTTCAATAAATTCTTAATGACTTTTAAAAAAGACTGGGTCCCTTCAGCTCCAGAGATAGAGAGAGAGGAGGTGTTTACTGGCAATACATGTTGACCCTATAAGAGTCAACGCAGACTTTTTAAGACCCACAATTTTTGGAAGTTCAAATTAACGCTTGCTGCTCCTGCTGCTGCTAAGTCACTTCAGTCATGTCCGACTCTGTGCGACCCATAGACGCCAGCCCACCAGGCTCCCCCATCCCTGGGATTCTCCAGGCAAGAACCCTGGAGTGGGTTGCCATTTCCTTCTCCAATGCATGAAAGTGAAAAGTGAAAGTGAAGTCGCTCAGTCGTGTCAGACCCTCAGCAACCCCATAGACTGCAGCCTACCAGGCTCCTCCGTCCATGGGATTTTTCAGGCAGGAGTACTGGAGTGGGGTGCCATTGCCTTTTCCAAATTAATGCTTAGACCTGGCTATAATTCTGAATCACTTCATTTATGAACAATAAAGTCCCCAATTCCAATAAAGACAAGTGTCATCTCTGTGAACTCCACCAGACAGCAGGACTACTCCTCCCAAGAAAGGCTGGACGGTTGGGACATCATGGCGGCCCTGGATTGATTATCCAGCCATTGAGCCATCAGGATACTTAGACAGGCTGGGGTGCAGCCACACTAACCTTCAGGGAGTTTTAATCTTGCCAGGCTGAACCTAAACATGTTCACCTAAACATGAATTCCTCTTCTTTTTGAAGAAAGAGGTTTTAGTCGGCAAGGAAAGGGGCTTATCTGAGTCTCACAGAGTTTAGGTTGTTAGTGTCTGGTTTCAGACCTAAGGCATCTGACTGACAGCACCTCATGAATATTCAAGGAAGATGCAGGGGTACATTTTAATGTCATCTAACTAATGGCAGGTGACGGCTTTCCCTTTTGAGAAACTGGTTTGTGAGAGCTTTTCGACAGTCCTTCCACTGGTATTTTTGATTCAGTATCCCCTGGGTAAGAGTAGAGCTGTCTTCAGACATTTGTCAGCTGGTTGAATATCATGTTTATCAGACAGCTCTTGACTGAACTCAGTCGTCTAAGGAATGACTAGCAAATATTACTTACCCATAAAGTTATATTCCTGTGAATGAAGTCGTAATTCAATTTCTCAGCACCTCTGTAATTTGAAACTGGCAAGACATCAAACCCAGATGTCATTTTTCTTGGTAGCATAATGGGAGAGATACAGCAAATTCTGGATACAGATCAGTCTGTCTTTCCAAATGGTATCTTTTCATCCCATTATGTAAATTCCTTAAATGCGCGCCCATCTCAGTCGGTATTTTCATGAAAGCATCCAGCCCAGCCTAAGTTCAGGGAAGTGCTCCCGTTTCTGCATTCATAGCAATTACTCTCTGTATCACTTCTTTGGAATTAATTACGTACAAGCCGTCCCCAAATTATGGCAGGCTTGTAATTGAAAAGTTTTCTTCTACTTTCATTGTTTAGAACTTGGAATAAACGGTGGTTGAATCTCCAGCTGGCCCATGCAAGCCTCTTTAACCTACAGTGTATTATTAGTCCTTTCATTGTTCCTCATTGTTTTCAAGGAAAACGTGTCCTGACTTTCCAGCTGAACTTGGAGATGCTGGGAGCGAATCTCCCTCTGCAGCTCTAGCCTCAAGGAAAGACACTTCTCCCGTGAGTGACTTGCACATCCTCCTCTCTTCTCTGCTTCACTGGGAGACCCTTGCCTTTCTTAGGATGACAAAAAGACCCGCCCTGAGCATCACCTACAAATGCAATCCTATTGTTGTGGTTGTTCTTAAAAACCAGTTATTTAACAAGCATTGGGGACTCCAAAGCTTCCTGCACTGAACTGTGGCATAGCTTGCATGCTTATGATAATGCTTTTAATGTTTTATGACTATTCCCAGTTCGTATTCCTTGCAGGTGGGGACATATCTAAGTTTCTGCAAAGCATGCAGTCCCCAGCTAAGTACATAAAGAGAAGCTCAATAAACATTTATTGATCCCTAATTAGAGCTACACGGGAAAGCAATTCAGACAACAGCTGAATCGGTCAGGCACCATTAGGCATCAAAGCAGGCATCTGATAACCTAATAACTTCAGCTCTACCTGGTTAGGTGTCCTCATCATCAGTCATACCGCTCGGGTGCAACTGGAAAAAGATGCTGTCATCCTGGCTGTCTCTTAGCTCCTGGACTCAAGTCGATGTGCAACCCCCATTACTCTCCTGAGAGGGACTTAAAAGTGGCTTTGATACTCTGAACATTCTCGTTTGATGTTTAATCCCAGCTAATTCCATTCTTTGTGCATGCTTATGTTTCTTCTCTCCTGTACTCCCTACCTGCTTTAAGTTTTTCCTGGTATTCTATTTAACAGCTGTCTCCCTGCTTCCTCTGGTACAGTCTTTTGTCCTCGCCATCTCTGTACATTAATCTCGGGCTTAGTAGCATTCATAGAGTACTTTGCTCAAACCAGGGACTCTCCAGCGCTTACTCTATGTCAGGGAGGGCACAGGCACTTAATTGTAATGAACTGTTCCATTGTATGGGGTAGGTGCTATGATTATCTCCATTTTACAGATGAGCAAATTGAGGCAGAGCGAGACTCAGTGATCTGTCAGACTTCCAACTGCTAGCAAGTGTCAGAACAGGGACTTGAACTCAGGTTACCTAGCTTTGGAGAACACGTTCGCAAACACGACGATACTGCCTCTCAGTAAATGGTTGATCACAGGTTGGCTGAACCGAGGTGACAACAGCAAGTTCTAACAGTAATGAAGCTGCTTTACCAAGAGGCAAGGGTAGAACTGAAGTAACAATTATCAAGGTCCATGTTTGGATTTGACAGCTTCTGGAGACATCTTTGGTTTTCCCGACTGGGCAGCATGTCAGGGGATTCTGATACTGCCGAGCAGTGGGCGGGATGGGGGAAGGCTGGAGCTGCTGATAAACATCCTAGAATGCACGGGTCAGGCCCAAAATATCAAGTGTGCAGAAGTGAAGAAACCCTGCTCTGGGAAGATCCCAAGTCTGATTACTGGGTTGGCCAAAAAGTTCAGGTCTGTCCATAAGATAAGGAACTTTTTAGCCAACCCGATACTCAGACAACTGATGTGGCTCCTCTCTGACTATACATTCAAAAAGAAAAAAAAATCATTCTTTTTTTCCTATCATTCCATCATTCAGATTCATCCCTCTAGCAGGACACACAGTTTAGGAAGTCTCCAAAGGTCTGCTAGACACTGAACATTCCAAAATGACACAAATCTGAATTTAGACTTCAACTCAAGTCAGCTGGTAAACCAAGGATGTGTCCTATCCCTCAACGCTACCAGCACGGTGACTGTTGGGTTGGCCTCCACACACTATTGGTGCTATGCATAAAATGGATAACCAACGAGAACCTACTGGGCCGCACAGGGAGCTCTACCCAGTGCCCTGTGGTGACCTGAATGGGAGGGAAATCCAAGGAAGAGGGGATGTGTGTATACCTGTGGTTGATGCGCTCCGCTGTAAGCAGAAACTAACGCAACATTGTAAAGCAACTAGACTCCAGTTTAAAAAAAAAAAAAAAAAAAAAAGGTACTCAATGCTCACAAAATGGAAAGTAATGTAAAATGATTAAGAACAGACACAAGCTACCAGTTAGGCTGCAGGCTTCCTCCTGTACATAGACATTTTCTTTCCTTTTCTTTCTAAGGCAGGAAATCTGCGAAGCTTTAGAGATCACAGTGGATTTCTTGTAGCTTTTCTCCACATACAGATGCCCAGACAGGCAAAAATTTGCTCCCAAGTGCACTCTTAACTAGTTTTATTGAATTTAGCTATTGTCAGTACAGAATAAGTGTTAAAAATATGATCTCAGTTCAAGTTTACCATGTCTTGAAAAACATTATATTAGCAGGAATCTGTCACACATTTGGAAGGAGAGCTATTAGTCACTTTGCAATGAGCACCCCTGAATTTTGAGTGTGATTTTGATATATTTCACATTATATGAGCCAAACTATAAATAGAAAATAGCAAAACATAAATGTCTTAAGAGTTTTACAATTCTTAAGGGCTGTTTTATGTGCCATGGGTAGGGATAATGATGTTGTTTAATGAAGTAACTTTATAACCTTGGGAAGACAGAGCCTCATGCCTCCTGTCATCTGTCACACACCATCTCCCTGGCACTGGGCCTCACAGCCACATGGATCTACTGTCTTCTTGGAGTCCTTGATGATGGAAGATCATCTGGGTAAAACCACCTTATCACTCAAGGTCATTTTCTTTCCAGAAGCTCAGACTCGAGAATTAGTCAGCCCTCCATATTCACAGTTTTGCTTCCTCAGATTCAACCAACTGCAGATTGAATTTTGCAGACTGGCTGAATCTGCAGATATGGAACCATGGATGTGCAGGGCCGAATGAACTACAAATAAGAAACCTGTGGATATGGGCACCCATGGGCTCCCAGAAACAACCCCCATGGATGACTGTACTATCATCAAGGTCAAAGCAGTTGTAATCCACTCTTTTTCCTCGAAGTCCATGGCCATCCCAGGAAGAGGATGCTACCTCAAATATGTTCTACATTATGTTTTCCAGATCTATTATATATAATTTGTCATCACTAGATGATTTGTGGAAGCATCTTTATAAGAAAAGAGATGACAAATTCATTAAATCAAGGCACATGGACTAAGTACAAGATCAAGGTGAAATTACTTTGTCTTCAATACATTTTCAAGTCAGAGCTGTTAGAAAATCATGTTTAAAAAAAGCTACTGTTGGAAGTTTCCTAAGTACAGATGAAAAAGAAAAAATTTCTGATTTTGAACATCCTGCAGTTATTGGGCTATTTCATAAATGTGGTCTTCGGAAAAGCGTCTCAATCCAGTGATGTCCCAAAGAAAGCCTCTCTACAGATTTCTCACTCTCCCTCTTGTGTTTCTGCAGCTGTCCATCTTAGATGTATAATTTCGCTTGAGAGTTTCATGCAAGAAACCCTCAGATTTATTTGCTTTTTAGTAATATGAAATTGCAACAGAAATTGGTTTGGCACTTAATAAGACCCTAACTCTAAAAGTTAGACTCTTAGGGGCTGATGTTTCTTTACCAAATATTGGCACATATTAAATATATCTAAAATAGCACCACAATATAGGTGTGGCAGTAGACTATAATCTTGTGCTTTGGTAATTGTTTCTGGCATTCTTAAAATTTTCTTTGACATGGTGCTCACACTTATTTTGTCAAAATAAAATCTACCAAGAATGTTCTCTTCTTTCTTCCCCTGTTGCTTCATAATTGTGCTAATATACTAGCTGGGGCAGTTATATTTTAAATGACATGTATATATTTAGCAGCATAATTATGCAAATTTTACCATGCTGATGATTGTAAATATCCTTTCAGAGCAGCTACTTAGCATTTTGTCCTGGTTGAAATGCTTAGAATTCACTCTCAAATTCACTTCTCTGTTGGGTGAAGGTGGGGCTTACAGTTCTTCACCTACCAGGCAGAATATCGCCTAGTGGTAAAAGGTTCGGATTCTTTAATGCACCTGGAGATTCTATGCCACTTACTGGCTTTGTGACCTTGGGCAAGTTTCTTAACCTCTCTGAGCTCAGTTTCTGCATCTGTAAAATAGGGATGGCAATGGTATGGACCTTGCTGGGTCATCACGGTGATTACATCATATGATGATTGGAAACTACTTAACCTCGCATTTGGCCAATAAATGATAGCTACCATCAGTGTTATTATAATATCCCCCGGCAGTACTGTGTTTCAGCTTAGTCATTAAGCTTTCCAAAAGAGTTTAGAATTGCAGTTGAAGAAGAGACCTGTCTAGTTAACAGGGGTTGGTGGGTGGGAGTGCTAACAGCAAATGTCCAGACTCAATTCTTTTTTTACCAAAGAAATCATTCTTTACATACTTTTTGTCATGTGCCTGGGTTGAGTTAGTGGGGATGTTTAGGTGTTTCAGTAATAGCAACTCTAAATATACAGAGAGGAGTGTGTGTGTATGTATGTGTGTGTGTGTCTAGGGCTACAGGAGAAGGGAGTCTAGCCTACCCACATATATACAAGCACGCCAACCCTCCAGTTCCGCCCACTGGAGATAAGCTGATTAACAGGTAAGGAATCACGTAGGCAAAATGGGAGATAAAATTCCCCCTCTGCTATTTCACATTTACAAGAATGGAAAAAATTGAAAAATGTAAAATTGTATTCTAAAACTACAACTATATGTCAGAATATGGAAATGATGACAGTATATTTTAAGTGAACATTAATCTTATTTTAGAAAAATAATCAAATTTTCTAATACTTGTTATTCTAGAAAACTGCCAATCTGGATTTTCTAAAAGTAGCTGCTAACATATATGTAAGACAGAAATCCATAAAACATAGCATTTTCTGAGCTTCAGTGAAAAAAACCTCTGAGGAAACAAAGGACCCAAAAATATACTGATGCGTGTGTGTGCTAACTTGCTTTAGTCATGTCCAACTCTTTGTGACCCTATGGGCTGGAGCTTGCCAGGCATCTCTGTCCATGGGATTCTCAGGCAAGAATACTGGAGTGGTTGCCATGCCCTCCTCCAAGGGATCTTCCCAGCCCAGGGATTGAACCCAAGTCTCTTATGTCTCCTGCGTTGGGAGGCAGGTTCCTTACCACTAGTGCCACCTGGGAAGCCCTGCACTGATGCTACTTAAGGCTAAAATTCACGACTGATCAGGGGGCAGCAGAGAGGCAATTCCACATAGCGGAGGGAACCTCCATTTTGGTCCCACCTATAACCCAATCCTGGGAACTGGGTTCAATGATGCCAGTTATATACACGTGGTAACTGCATGCATGACAATGAACCAGGTGCTAAGCAGGAAGCCAGACGCCATCACTGACCAAAGTGTGCCTGGAAATCAGCAGACTGTGGATGGCTTAATGAGATACATATACGGAATCAAGCTCACGGTCCTCTCCTACCCTCAAGGTGGGTCAGCAGTGGGGTGGAGGAATGGGAGCAGGATGGATTCGAGCCCAGGAGATGGATAGGTTTTGTCTCCTGGAAAAAATTCTATGACTCCGAGTCTCATCCTATCAGGGACACACACTTCCCAAGCAGCCCCTCATAGCCCACCAAGGGGGATGAACTGTCCTTTCTTAGACGCACAGGGTGCAGGCTCCCTTAAGGCCCATCTTGGCAGAGTCCCCTCTAGTTGTGACTTGGTCTGTTCAAACAGCCTCAGTATTTACCCCACACCCTCACCTCTCTATGGTCTCAGGAGGTGTCCTTTTCCTTTGATTCTTAGCATTTAACTTCCTAAGGACTTTGGAAGAGAGAAAATGAATATCTTTTTCTGAATCTTAATTTTTCTTTGTCCTGAATAATCAAGTCAGTCACTGTTTCTGTTTTTTAATTTTTTTCCAGTTGTGTGAGAAGGTTAGAGCTTTAAAAGAAACACAAAACTTATGTTTATTCTCTTTCCATCTTCCTGGAATCTTTCTTTGGTGACCAGATGAGAGATGGCCCTTTCACGATAAAAATCTGCCAAAGAGGACAGAACTTTCTGATTTGTGTGATTAAGACAGCAAGATAGACATTTCGCATTCCAGTCACAATTTTGGCCTTCTCTTCTACAAGGTTATGTAATAGTAAGTGATATGAACATTTTTGGTGAGGAGGAGGGAAGAGAGGTTCCGATAGGGTACTGAGTGGCTGAATGTGTGAACTGTAATTTTCACTCCCCTTCTGAATTCCTGTATGACCACAGGTCGCATGCTTAATCTCCTTTAAACTCTATTTCTTTGCCTAGATTTTTACGACTATAATTAATATATTTATTGCCTTCTGTCAACAAATCCAGGCTAGAGAAATTCTCTGTCAAAACTGGCTTTTCTATAACTATAAATTTAAGGGTTTTCAAGATGTATGAAGGTTCAAGGTGAATTACAAAAACAACATGTAAATTAAAAAAAAAAATTTAAATACCCAGCATATCTTATCCACAAGAAAAACTTTGCTGATCTTAGTACCACTCCCAAATGAGTATTACATTGACACCATCCTAATTTTATGCAGATTTATGTTTTTATCACCCTCTGGATGACAGAGAGTGACACGTTCTTTTCATTTCCCCAAACCACATGAGAAAACAAAATTACACTTCAAGAAAAACACACACACACACACACACACAAACTGCTAATTTAAACAGTGAACACCTGAACCACTCACTCCTTTTCAGTGGGAGATCAATAATGATCAGCTCTTGACCAGTTTGTCTGAATGGCTTCTTCTCATCTGCTAACCAATTTTCTTCTGAATGATTCAGATATGTACTAATGATGCTGCTGTTAGACCCACACGTGGGAGGCCCATTCTGACCCCTCTTGTTGGGGTGGGCTGCCCACCTGCCTTTAGCCAGGCCACTGGCAAACGACACTCAACCACCAGGTTTAGAAACTCCTTGCAGACAAGAACCACCTCTGATCCTACTTCCCCACGCCCCCACCCCCTCCACCCAACACAGAACCCAGAGGGCACACTGCTGAAGGCTGGTACTCAGCTAACTGCTGCTCTCTCCTGCTAACTCCTGAAAAGCGGCCCAAACACCCAGCAGGTGGGCACGGACCACCCTCACCGCCTTACCTGGTCTCTCGGTCTTTGGGTATGGTAGCCGTGCTGTAAGCGAACACCTGCTTCTCAACTAGAGGAGGGCCGAGGTCCACAATCCCGGATAATCCTGGAGTGGTCCGTGGCTTCTCAATGTACACCAAGGTGCCAGGCTCCTTCTTGAAGCCCTGGCGGCTGGGTGAGGCCCGGTCTGGCTGCAACGTGTGGGGGGGCCCATGGGCGTTATGGTGACCGTGCATCTCTACCATCCTCAGGTCGCCAACTCGGTGAGGAGACGCCGGGGGCGTCTTGGCGCCCAGAGTGGGCAAGTGGCTCTCTGGGTATTTCCTTGGCTTCTGTCTGTACAGTGACTGCTCCATGTGCATTTCCGCTTGCAGAGAGGGGTTGCAGTAAGCACTGGCTGACCGAATGGCAGTGCGGTGATACGCGATGATGTGATCCGGGACATCCAGCGGGTGCCCGCCGTGCGAAGATGCTATGCTCATCCGCCCCTCGTGATAAAGGTAAGGGTCGGCGTAGAAACCCTCATTCCGGTACATGGCGAGGTTCTTGCTGCTCATGTCTTCATCCGGCTTCACGTCTCTTCTTTCCAGGATGGCGCTGGGGCTGGGGGAGATGGATCTGGAGACTGGCAGGCTGGAGAGTCTGTCCCTGGGGATGGTGGCATTCCCAGGAACCACCATTGGGCGGGTGCCTCCGTACGGAATTCTGGATGGAGAGGGAGGCATGGAATGGGGCACGGGAGTGGACGGCGGAGAGTTTGGAATGGCGTGGGGTGGAAGAGCTGTGGGTCCAGGTCGAGAGGCACCAGGGCCATCTCCTCTTGCATAAACAATTTCTCTCTGCATCTGGAAAGAAAACAAGAAATTAGGACATCTACTTTGATATCCATGCTTTTAGAGACATCTCAGTGTGGCTTCCCTGATGAAACCAGCTGAAGAGTGGCCCCTGCAAGATGTCTGTGCCCCAAGTCCCTAGATCCTTACCCATGTTCCCTTACATGGCAAAAAGGACTTCACAGATACCCTATTAAGGATGTTGAGAGGGAGAGATTATCCAGGTGGACCCAATGAACTCACAAGGGTCCTGATCTGTGAAATAGGCAGGAGGGTCAACGTCATGGAAGGGGATGTGAAGACTGAGGCAGAACAGAGCAAGATGGAAAGATGCTGCCACCGAGTCCAGGCTCATACTGCTCTCTGCACGACAGGCCAATAATCAAAGGACAAGTCGTTGGGGCAACAGAGACTTTCTTCAGAAAGTCAGCACACTGAGAAGACGGTGGACTCATGCGCCAAAGAGCCATCTTGCCTGAGTCAGAATTCAGGTGTTGCTGTTTTTTTTATTTTAAACAGTAAAAGGGGTGGGAGTAAAGTCAAACACTTCCAGGTCCTCATCTGCCTCCAGAGGGGAGGTGTTCATTTCTTCCTCTCGGTGGTCATTCTCTATTCCCTATTAGAATTCCCCACCATCACTGTCTGTTTCACAGTCCTGTGGGAAAAGGGACCAAGACCACTTTGGCTGGTTACTTTCTGCTGAACGCAGGTGATGAATATTCCTTAGTCAGTCCTTGACAGCTGTTTGAACCCAGAGAAACCTCTGAGCATTATGTTGTCTACTTTGTAATTGAACTTAGGGCTTTGGTTCCAGTTTTCAATACATATACTAAATTCCTGTGCTATTTATTTGGCCAAAATTAAACAAATCAGTTGACCCTTTTATAGCTACGGGGAATTACCATTTACTTCAGTTGCATAGGTAGGCCTGTTGGAGGCAAACTCATGAACAGAGATTAGTATAGTGCCCAAAGTTTTAACATAACTGCCCATTGCTACGTGTTTTATGGACTCCCCTGCCATGGCAGACAGCTGGAATGGCCTACCATACAGTATTTTAAAGGGGCCTAATTTAAGCCTGCTTCCAGGAGTTACTGATCTGCAACAGGGCAACTGGCAAGGCCTTATCCCAAGTTGTTAGTCTCCTGACATTTTAGCAGTTTTCCCTTTTAATGTATGATTCATTTTCTTCTTTTCTTATTGACTGTGGTCTCCAGGATGAATGTTGTTGTAATGCCTTAAGCCAAATCAGGGCATGACTTCCCTAAGGATGGCTTTAACCATCTCAGAGATTTTTTTGTCCAGGAGGGATATGCTTCCACCCACACTGACAAAGTGTCCAGGTATCTGAAATGTCTTGCAGTTTGAAGCATCTGAGAAATAGGTGTTGAGTATATTTCAGTCCTTAGTGGCGCAGCCTCTTTGGCATTGAGTCCCCATCTGGGGAGCGCTGACAGCAGTCGCTGGGTTATTTTTAAGACCTTGGGGGAAAGAGCTCAGTCTTCTTTTCTGGGGTTTTCACGAGCACCATCTGTAGGCTTAAAGCGTGTTTAGGTGAGACTCCCAATGTCGAGCTTCTGTTGCCATTGTTTAGTCGCTTAGTCCTGTCTGCCTGTTTTGTGATCCTATCGACTGTAGCCGGCCAGGCTCTNTCACTGTCTGTTTCACAGTCCTGTGGGAAAAGGGACCAAGACCACTTTGGCTGGTTACTTTCTGCTGAACGCAGGTGATGAATATTCCTTAGTCAGTCCTTGACAGCTGTTTGAACCCAGAGAAACCTCTGAGCATTATGTTGTCTACTTTGTAATTGAACTTAGGGCTTTGGTTCCAGTTTTCAATACATATACTAAATTCCTGTGCTATTTATTTGGCCAAAATTAAACAAATCAGTTGACCCTTTTATAGCTACGGGGAATTACCATTTACTTCAGTTGCATAGGTAGGCCTGTTGGAGGCAAACTCATGAACAGAGATTAGTATAGTGCCCAAAGTTTTAACATAACTGCCCATTGCTACGTGTTTTATGGACTCCCCTGCCATGGCAGACAGCTGGAATGGCCTACCATACAGTATTTTAAAGGGGCCTAATTTAAGCCTGCTTCCAGGAGTTACTGATCTGCAACAGGGCAACTGGCAAGGCCTTATCCCAAGTTGTTAGTCTCCTGACATTTTAGCAGTTTTCCCTTTTAATGTATGATTCATTTTCTTCTTTTCTTATTGACTGTGGTCTCCAGGATGAATGTTGTTGTAATGCCTTAAGCCAAATCAGGGCATGACTTCCCTAAGGATGGCTTTAACCATCTCAGAGATTTTTTTGTCCAGGAGGGATATGCTTCCACCCACACTGACAAAGTGTCCAGGTATCTGAAATGTCTTGCAGTTTGAAGCATCTGAGAAATAGGTGTTGAGTATATTTCAGTCCTTAGTGGCGCAGCCTCTTTGGCATTGAGTCCCCATCTGGGGAGCGCTGACAGCAGTCGCTGGGTTATTTTTAAGACCTTGGGGGAAAGAGCTCAGTCTTCTTTTCTGGGGTTTTCACGAGCACCATCTGTAGGCTTAAAGCGTGTTTAGGTGAGACTCCCAATGTCGAGCTTCTGTTGCCATTGTTTAGTCGCTTAGTCCTGTCTGCCTGTTTTGTGATCCTATCGACTGTAGCCGGCCAGGCTCTTCTGTTCATGGGATTTCCCAGGCAAGAATACTGGAGTGGGTTGTCATTTCCTTCTCCAGGGGATCTTCCTCACTCAGAGATGGAACCCGCATCTCCTGCATTGGCAGACAGGTTCTTTACACTGAGCCACCAGAGAAGCCTGGTGATGTCAAGCTATTCTGATTTTTAAAAAAAAAATGTTTTTTTCAGGGTAAGGTCTATCAGAAAGTCAATCAGCTTCTTGTTTTTCAGTCGCTAAGTTGTGTCCGGCTCTTTGCGACCCCATGGACTGACTGCAGCAGGCCAGGCTCCTCTGTCTGCCACTGTCTCACCTAAATTCACGGCCATTGAGTCTGTGATGCTATCTAAACATCTCATCCTCTGCTGCCCCCCTTTCCTTTTGCCTTCAATCATTTCATCCCCTACGTTCAATTTTACCCTGGGCTCCTGTGGGGAATTGGGCACGGTAAGTCCAAAGGAGCCCCTGAGCCTCTTTATCCAGAGTGTTCCTCTCTTTCTACCACAGGAGCTCCCCTTTTCCTCTTCTGTTTCAGCCAAGGGCAAGCCATTTCCAATGTTCCTCCTCCTTACAGTAAGTGCATTATTTCTTCCTCAGTGGTGGCTTCCTTCTCTGAGTTACCTTCCAGGAATCCAAGGCCAAAAAAAAAAAGGAATTTTGATTTGCATCTTTTGTTCTTGCTCCCTGAACACTTTGTTTTAAAACATTTTAAAATGTATTTATTTTTAAATTGGAGTATAGTTGGTTTACAATGTTGTGTAAGCTTAAGCAGTACAACAATGTGGATCAGCTTTACGTATACATATATCCCCTCACTTCTGAGCCTCCCTCCTGCTTCACCACACCCGGCTAGGTCATCACAAAGCACCGAGCTGAGCTCCCCGTGCTATACAGCAGCTTTCCACTAGCTATCTGTTTTACAGATAGTAGTGCATGTCAACCCAGCATTTTCTGATTGATGCTTATAAGGAGGAGAAGTCCTCAGCCCCAGCGTCAGGAACTGAGCCTGGACAGGAATGGAAGGTGGTGGAAGCGGTGGCATAACGGCCAGAGTGGCTGAGACAGCAAGCTCAGCTAGAGGAGTTAAGGTTAAAGCAACAATATCCTCTCTTTTATTCCTTTATTTTCCCTGATAATAGTGAAAATGCTTGCACATAAAGGATTTCATCAGTCTTGCCTGCTTCTTCACTAAATAGCTCTAGAGTCATTCAGAAGCCACTGTAAAACACACGGATAGCAACTGATCATCTAACCATTAAAAGGATGCCTTTTTGCTTCGGCATCAACCAACTGGGATTACAATGCAAATGACTAGAAAACTGATTACTGCTGTGGCTGTGATAATTACTAAAAGTATGACATCATTTGGGATTCCCCAGTGGCTCAGAGGGTAAAGCACTTGCATGCAACGCAAGAGACCAGGGTTCGATCCCTGGGTTGGGAAGTTCCCCGGGAGAAGGAAATGGCAACCCACTCCAGTATCCTTGCCTGGAGAATCCCATGGATGGAAGAGCCTGGTGGGCTATAGTCCATGGGGTCACAAAGAGTCGGACACAACTGAGCGAGCTCACTTCACTAGAGTATACCAGAATTTTAGGAGTTCCTTATAATTTCTACAATATGTATGTTAATAATGTTTACCCATGATATAATCTAAGAAATTTTACCATCACTCATTTGACAGTGCCCCCCATGCAATTCAACACACCAGATAAGCCCAGTTAGTTTTTCTGATTAGTCATACAGATTTATTTTTATTAACTTTTATTTTATATTGGAGTATAGCCAATTAACAATGTTCTGATAGTTCCAGGTAGATAGCAAAGGGACTCAACCATGTATTTATATTTCTCTGAGATGCAGAGAAAACAACTGGAAGTGTTCCAGGGACCCTCTGAAAAATCCCAGAGTTAGCCAGAGGTCAAATGAACCCCACTTAGAACTTGATCTTTGAGACATTAGTCAGAAATATATATAAAAAAAGTTCTAGCCAGTGATAATAAAATAACTGTGGCAAATACAGATCACTTAAAAGCAGGTATTTTATGAAAACTTTGTCTTCTTAGAGAACCAAATCCAGGTTTTGTACCACTTTAAGATTTTTAAAATTATGTTCTATCTTATCTTAGGACTTAGTTCCAAGTTACAGAAATCTGGAGAGACTATTCTAGACAAACATTCCCAAGACATGATTCCCATAGTTTACCCCAGACTCTTTACTTACATTTTATTTACTTAAAAGCTTTATCACATTATTTTTCTTGCTGACAAACTTTGTAACAGGAATAATAAGGCCTTATTTGATTTCCAATAAACCTAGATACAATAAAAGTATTATACATAATGTTGTTTGCTATTATTTAATTTATTTGGCTGCATTGGGTCTTAGTTGCACATGCGCCCCGTTGCCCCCTGGGATCCTAGTTCCTGGACCAGGGATGGAACCTATATCCCCTGCATTGCAAGGTGGATTCCTAACCCCTGGACCACCAGGCAAGTCCCTATACTTAATGTTGATGACTCAAAAAATATCTGTATCAAGCCAACAAGCTTAAGCTAACTTTCACACCAGATATTAATTCAATACTGAATATTTCCTAGAGCTTGTGAACCTGAAACCCATTCTGGTGAGTTTCTTTTATGTTTGAGTATTCAAACTCACTTAATTTCCTTTAAGCCAATTAAACAGAGCTCTTTTACAAATCCATTATGGCAATGCCGCACATCTATGTTATGTGCAACTGCTGCTGCTAAGTCACTTCAGTCGTGTCCGATTGTGTGCGACCCCACAGACAGCAGCCCTCCAGGCTCCCCCGTCCCTGGGATTTTCCAGGCAAGAACACTGGAGTGGGGTGCCATTGCCTTCTCCGATTGTGTGCAAACACATGTATAAATACACAGGGACATAGTTCCCATTCCAAAATTTTAGTTATCAGTCAGGTACCACAATGTAAAAGCCATAAGTTATAAAAGAGATTGGATTCAGATTGGGTTTCTGGAAGACAGGACAAGTCAAGGTCACCTGTCTAGATGACTAAACGCTTTTACTAATAATAGTGGAAAAGACACTTCTATTTGTAGCTTTTGGTGACATTAGGAATCAAGTGGAGCGTTTCTCTCCTCCTTCGGAATGCCCACTCCTGGACAAGAACAGACAGTCTTGTTTTCCTTTCTTCCCTGTTTCTTTGCTCCATTTGATATCAGTCAAGTTTTAAAATAGTGAAGTCAGAAAGAGAAACACCAATACAGTGTATTAACGCATATATATGGAATTCAGAAAGATCCTATATGCAAGGCAGCAAAAGAGACACAGATGTAAAGAACAGACTTTTGGAATACGTGGGAGAAGGTGAGTGTGGGACGATGTGAGAGAATAGCACTGAAACACGTACATTACCATACGCAAAGCAGATGACCAGTGCCAGTTCCACGCATGAAGCTGCACACCCAAAGCCCATGCTCTGGGACAACCCAGAGGGAGGGGGTGGGGGTTCAGAATGAGGGACACATGTACACCCACGGCTGATTCATTTGACGTGTGGCAAAAACCACCACAGCACTGTAAAGTTATTATCCTTCAATTAAATTAATTTTTAAAAAATCACAAAACTGATCTGGCTGCAAGTGGAGCAGCAGTACCAAACAAAATGAAACTGAAAGAGACCACACAAAATCCTAAATAAACCCTGAAGTTTGGCCTTGGGATCTTACACACTCCAAAGACACAAGAGACCACAAGCGACCTAATTAACACAACAAAGCTATCAGTACAGGGTGCACAGGGTCCCAAGAGAGCCTTGCCTAACCCTCGTGGAGATCCTAACAGGCACAGTGGCAACACACTGCTACAATAAAACAGGGGCCCCCCAACCTCCGGGCGGTGGACCCGTACCTCCTGTCAGATCAGAGGCGGCAGAGTGCACAAGAAATGTAAAGAACTTGAATCACCCCGAAACCATTCCACCCCCATCCATGGAAAAATTGTCTTCCACAAAACTGGTTCCTGGGGCCAAAAAGGGTTGGGGAGGCCCCTGCAATAAAATATAATGTCCCTTTCACCCATGGGTTCATAGCTATAATCAGATCCCTTATCCAAAATACACCTCAGAGAACTATAGGGACAGTTGAAATATTCTCCATTTTTAAAGTTACAAATTCAAGATCAGCAAAACACAAACAGCATACACAAATGGTAGATTCCACCCAGATGGGGCTAGTGGTTAAAGAATCTGCCTGCCAACGCAGGAGACCTAAGAGATGAGGGTTCAACACCGGGTCAGGAAGATTCCCCTGGAGGACGGCATGGCAACCCATTCCAGTATTCTTGCCTGAAGAATCCCATGGACAGAGAAGGCTGGAGGGCTACAGTTCGTAGGGTTGCAAAGTTGGACATGAAGTGACTTAGCATGCATGCAAAGAAACAAATGAACTGGTTCACGAACTGGGTAGAAGTCGGATAACTCTTTCCTGTCTCTAACTGGGTACCCCATTCAAACACAAAACAAATTTGGCTTATTCTGGAGAAAAAAAAAAAAAAGCCCCAGAGAAGAAATACAGTTTTTAGTTGTACACACTGGAGTGACTTACCCTACTGTATGGAACCCGCCAGCTCTCAGATGTCAATTCCTTGTTCCAACTGCCAAGCACTGAGGCATCCAGTGCCACTTCAGGGAACTCTGAAGGACACGTCCTCAGGACAAGTGGTCCTGGCAGCTGCTAGGATCTTATACTCAAAAATCTCCCAATCCCTGCCACATAGCCACAGCAGCAAGGCTCCTAGGTGACTCCCCCAAATTTGTTACTGAGTCCAAGCTCACACTGCTTGACACCCAGCAGGCCAGTAACTTGAGAAACGAGTTGTTGGAGCAAGGAATGGTCACTTAATTCCAAAAGCTAGCAAACCGAGAAGATAGACTCCTACTCACTAAGAGCCATCTTGTCTCTGTTAGAATTGGGGCTGCTTTTATACTAAAAGGGGCGGGAGTAAAGTCAAAGGTTTCCTGTTTCCGGTCAGCCTCCGGAAGGGATGTGTTACTCTTGACCTCCCTGCAGTCCTTCACAGGTGGTGGACCTGATCACACAAATAGGAAGGTATTAACGCTCATCACCTTAGAGGCAGGGCTCCCAGAGATAGGCTATTATGTATAATTTAAACTTATAGGCAACATCCCTTTAGAGATTAACGTGTAATTCTGGGCTGGCCAAAATGTACGCTCAGGTTTTTCCATAAGATTTTAGGGGGAAACCTGAGTGAATTTTTTGGCCAAACCAACAGAATACAAAACATTCTAAATTACTGACTTTGGAGATGGAGGACAGAGCCATGAGCCAAGGAATAAGGGAGCTCCCAGCAGCTGGAAAAGGCAAAGAACAAGATTCTCCTCTAGGGTCTTCAGAGGGAATGTGGCAGAGCCAACCCCTTAATATCGGCCAGTGAAACCAGTCTGGACTTTTGCTCTCCACACGTGGAAAATAACAAATTTGTGGTGTTTCAAGCCACTAAGTTTGTGGTAATTTGTTACAGCAACCACAGGAAATGAATATATCTGCTATAGAACTCAATGCTATGGAGTTTGAGGAAAAAATGGTAACAATGGTTTAAAAATTGAGGTCAGAGCTTTCAAGAAACATGTGGCTTTAATGTATCCAAAGTGCTACAATGTTTTCTAAGATTATCTTAGGCACATTTTTTCTAGCCTTAGCCCTGCAAAATAGATAGCAAGCATCCTTCTCATCTTTCTGAGCTGATACAATTTTGTAGGGACTTGGCCAGGGAGAGAGGAGAGGCATGGGAAAGACTGGGAGGGAAGGTTAACCAATTCCTGGTGCTTTACCACGAGAAGTCAGCTCTGAGAGGTCTGGAGGAAACTGATTCAGGAGATGAGTGCGATTGGAGTCAAACTGTCGTAGGGATGGCAAAAAGAGAGAAGCGGGCAGGGAAGCCCAGGTATGGTGGAGGAGGAAGAACGCTAACAGTACATCCTCTGGAGCTGCCGTATGGTGAGGAGGAGCGTGATGGGACAGGTCATCATAGGCCCCAGGAAGCAGAGATTTCTGGGCCGTTTCATTACTACCCGGTTCAGGAGCGTGAGGAATCCCATAGGGTCTCCCGCTAGCTCTACTCCATAAGAAACAGTGAGTAAAGAATAAACGCTACTGATGAACGTATTTGCAGGGCAGGAATAAAAAACACAGAGGTAGACAATGGACTTATGGACATAGGGCAGGGTCGGGGGAGGAGGTAGGTGGGACAAATTGAGGGAGTATCATTGACATATATGTATACCACCATGTATAACTGTGTAAAATGGGCTTCCTTGGGGGCTCAGCAGTAAAGAATTTGCCTGCAATGCAGAAGACTCAGGATCTTCCCTTCAGTTGGGAAGATCTCCTGGAGAAGGGAATGGCTTCCCACTCCAGTATTCTTGCCTGGAGAATAATATGGACCGAGGAGCCTGGTGGGTCCATGGCGTCTCAAAGAGTCAGACATGACTGAGTACCCAAGCACATGTGTAAAACAGATAGCTAGTAGGAAGCTGCTGTATAGCACAGGGAGCTCAGCTTGGTGCTTTGTGATAATCTGGGGGGCAGGGGGGGCGGGATGGGCTGGGGATAGGAGGGAAGCTCAAGAGGGAGCTGCTGCTGCTGAGTCACTTCAGTCGTGTCCGACTGTGCGACCCCATAGACAGCCCACCAGGCTCCCCCGTCCCTGGGATTCTCCAGGCAAGAACACTGCAGTGGGTTGCCATTTCCTTCTCCAATACACGAAAGTGAAAAGTGAAAGTGAAGTCGCTCAGCCATATCCGACTCTTTGCAACCCCATGGACTGCAGCCTTCCAGGCTCCTCCATCCATAGGATTTTCCAGGCAAGAGTACTGGAGTGGGGTGCCTACATATAGCTGTTTCACGTTGCTGTACAGCAGAAACACAACACCGTAAAGCAATTATCCTCCAATAAAAACAAATGAATACATAAATAAAAAGAAAAAGGTTGTTCTCATGGACACAGAGAACAGATTGGTGGTTGCCACAGGCAGGAGGTGGGGGCTGGGGGGGTGTGAACTGGGTGAAGATGGTCAAAAGATGCAAACTTATAGTTACAAAATACATCTAAGTCCTGGGGGTGTAATGCACAGCATGGTAACTGTACTTAATACTGCTGTATTGTATTTGAAAGTTGCTAAGGGAGTAGGTTTCAAAAGTTCTCATCACAAGGACAAAATGGAAACTATGTTTAGTAATGGATGTCAACTAGACTTAGTGTGGTGATTATTTTGCAATAGATGAATATATTGAACCATTATGTTGTACCTCTGAAACTAATATAATGGTATATGTCAATTAAATCTCAATGAAAACATTTCAAGTTAATGGCAAAAGAGGAAACTATTATAATTTGCAACTATACTACTGTATTTAGCTAGGAGCAGAATCAAAAACACAAATGAATTTAGGATGTGATATTTTTGATTAAAACCCACCAGGGCATGCTCACCGAGATTTTCCAAATGGCTGCAAAGGGAGGGGACAGAAGCCAGTGGCACCTCTCAAGCCCTGTGTTCAAGTTCTGTGATGTCACAGAAGCCACATTTCCATTTGGTCTTCTCAGAGGTGTGAAAGACAAGGAGGGTATAAAGGATTGGGGTGGGCGAGGTAGGGGCATGAGGGGTGAGGACGCGGGCTCAAATGGACAGCAGTCTAGACGAGCAGCTAAGAGATCCACTGTGTGGGTGACGGGGGAAGAGAGAAGAAATAGAAGAGGCAGCAAGGAGAAGACAGAAAAGGAAACAGAACACACGGCTCTGAATACATACAGAATACACATCAATTCATTCACTTAGTCCAACAGTATTTACCATGCACTTGCTAAGAATCAAGCCTAATTCCAAGACACAGCTCTAATCAAGCCCGAAACTTCCTGCCCTGGAGAGGACATACTCTTGCCTGCATCGGGTGATGAGGATGCAGGGGATGAACCAGCTGGTTTCCCACAGCTTCTTTCCTTATCTTGCCAGTGGAAGGACCCAACAATGCAGAATCTCTGACCCGGGGACTTTGGCACGTTTTAGTGGATTTCATAAAGGAACCGATCAAGCAAAAATGCAAGCAAAATGCAAATATGTAGCCACCAAAAGGAATCCTTTGAGGGTACATTCGTGCGTGCGTGCCCAATTGTGTCTGAATCTTTTGTGACCCCATGGACTGTGTAGCCTGCCAGGCTCCTCTCTCTGTCCATGGGATTCTCCAGGCACGAATACTGGAATGGGTGGCCATTTCCTTCCCCAGGGGATCTTCCAGACCCAGGGATCAAACCTGCATCTCCTGCTCAGCAGGCAGATAGATTCTTTAGTGCAGGGAAGTCATTTGATGGTACATTACTTAAGCATTACTGAATTGGCTCCTCAGCTCCCTAAGGGTATCCTTCCCAATGTATGCAGGCTCCTCACTTGAAATTACGATTTTATCTCCACTACCCCTGCTTCCCCATCACACATACACACACATAATATGCTAGCCTGTTCTCTGCCTCTAAACCAGACGTGGGATATCCTCAAGCTGTCCTCACCCCTGGGACCCTTTCCTAGACCTTGGGGAGTCACACCTAGGCTGAAGTCAAGATGCTCCAGCCCATACACCCTCAAGACTCAGGGGCTCAGGACCTTAGACCAGGAGGGCATTCCCAAGGTCACTGTGTGGTAACATACCCAATTCCCATTCCAGAATAGCTGGAGAAATCATATAACCTCTGTCAACGTGGATCCTCCATAAATACCTCTCCCACCCTGTCTTCCTCAATGCAAGGCTCAATGAAAACAAAGATCCAGCTCAGTGGTAAGCAAGGTAGGGCTTTATAGGTGATAAAACACAAGAGTGTCTGGCTCAGCCAGCAGTGCACATTTGGTCAAATTCCCCACCCAATCAGACCACACAACACAATAATCAACCCCAAGAAACATAAAGATAAATTCAAACATGCCACTGTAAACAAAGAACCACATGGTGTCCAAGGCTAATCAGGCGCAACAGACGGTAGGTACTAACAAACAGTAGGTACTACGTCATTATTGTTTATTAATCCCCCCAAAAGAATAGGGCTTCAAATGTCTAGAACCCACTTAGTGAGTGTTAGTTGGTCAGTCGTGTCGACTCTTTGCGATCCCGTAGACTATATCCTGCCAGGCTCCTCTGTCCATGGAATTCTCCAGGCAAGAATACTGGAGTGGATTGCCATTCCCCTTCCAGAGATGGAACCCTGGTCTCCTGCACTGCAAGCAGATTATTTACCGTCTGAGCTACTTTAGGATGAATAATAATCCTAACAGGCTGAGTCACGACTCCCTGTTCTCCTTTCCCTCCTCATCTGGCTTCATCTTCATTTGGGGAATCCTGACCCCAATTAACACATAGAAAAACCATCCCCCCTTTTCGGATAAGAGTAAAAAGAGGCATCAATATTCCTAGGAGTACAGAACTGTCTAGAAGAATAAAGAGTATTAATGAAATAAAATGTAAAGTTAATTTTTTTTTTTTTTTTGCCCATGCTGTGGAGCATGCGGATGTTAGTTCTCCGACCATGGATCGAACCTGTACCTCTTGCAGTAGAAGCATGAAGTCCTAACCACTGGCCCACCAGGGAAGTCCTTAAAGTTGATTTTAATTAATAAGAAGTTGAGTAAATTTCTTGGAGAACAACAGAGGTGCCTGCATGGGTGTTTTAAAAATATGTCTGGTGATGTGAAAAGAAATCGCTAGGAGGCACATTATATAACTAAGTGAAATGAAGTTATGTAAAGTTTAAAATTAAACACATGCAAAAAACAATCATTAGAAGAATCTCATTTCTGGAAGTCACATGCCGATGAATTCAGAAAGAAATGTAACACTTAATAAACAACAATTCAGATGCGCTGTACATTCATACAGGGAACACAGGTAATAGTCAAAATATTTAACATCTGCTAGTCAGTACTACATGGGTACCAACCAGCCAGAACGGGACTTGGGCCAATGAGGATGAATCACAGCCATAAGCAATCAGTAACACATACCTGTTGGTAATGCTGTTTGGTCAGCCCTGTCTTGTCTACCACAAAATAATCTTGCCATCATCCAACTGGGTCACTGAATCAGAGTCACTGTTGGCCTGAGTTACCCACAGTGGAGGTGAACACAAGCGTTTTGTTATGCCAGAACAGGTGATATAAGGTTAAATGTCTCCATCAATATGGGTGACATAGAGGTTGGAAGCCTTTTTGAAAAGCCTTATGTTGCTTGCCAACCCATGACTGACTTGCCAAGACTGAGTTTTGAGAAGCACCTTGAGATAATTTCATCCTTGGCTCTATCTGGAGCCCAAGAAGAGAATGACATGATGATCTTCCCATCACTTAGTGGGAAAATGTTTTAAATCTACCCCTTGAATAAACTCTTAAAATTAGATAGCTTGGGTTCACACACTAATGGATACAGATTAACTAAAGGCAACTCACTCTTAGGACAGGATGGAAGTTATGGAGAGATAAAAAGAAAGAATCTGCTTTGAGTCTTCAGTGTGATCTCCCAAGGAGACCACTTGCTATTCCAATAAAAACTGGACTTTATATATAGAAGATACTCATTGTCTGATTGACTGAACCAGGATGATGGGTACGATTCTGTAATTCACAGTTAAAAAAATAGCCCCAGCCCTTTCTGTTAAAGGGGGTACCTTCCTAGAATCAAGTACCTGCAGACTGTTTTTTTTGTTTTTTGGCCACGCCACCAAGCATGTAGGATCCTGGTTCCCCGACCAGGGATCCAACCCGTGCCCCTTGCAATGAAGTGCAGAGTTTTAACCACTGAACTACCAGGGAAATCCCTGTGTTGTATTTTAACTATGTTCTGGTTAACGAGTAAAGAAATGACATTAAACACACTCTTGGTTTTTCCTGTACTGTAAATCAAAGTCAGAACTTTTAGGAGAAAATTATTTTAAACTTTAAAGGTAAAATGAAACACACATACACACCTATGCACACAGTTGCTATTCACCTTAATATACCTGAATCTTTTCCTCTCCCACCGATCTCCCCAATCCTCACTAATCTTCTCTATCATCTCATCTCTCTTAGAAAGTTGAAAATATCTGAATATGTTATATCGTTGACACTTTTAGCTCATAAGCTTTCCACATTGATGTCTTGATGTGAGCTTTAAAAATACCATTTTATAGCAAGAGAAAGATAACCTAAGTAAAAGAATAAAGATTTTAACACCTTCCCAGGACACAACACAAATATTTATTTGCCTGCACCTTGGCCCAGACAAAGAAAAAGCTCATTTATTTGTACTAGATATTAATATATTGGCATGGGCTTCCCAGGTGGCTCAGTGGTAAAGAATTCGCCTGCCAACCAAGAGACTCGGGTTTGTTTGATCCCTGGGTCGGGAAGATCCCCTGGAGAAGGAAATGGCAACCCACTCTAGTATTCTTATCTGGGAAATTCATGGGGTCACAAAGAGTCGGACACAACAGAGAGACTAAACAATAACAAGATATATTGGCTATGCATGAAGAGGCTGCTCCCATCCTTCATCTGTTTTGTTGGGCAGCATATCCCTCCTTCCATTACTGCCCAAACCACGGCCAGCTCTGGGAAGAGTCCTTCCAGATCTTTTAAACAGCATGTTTGCTTCCGGAGCTTCTGCACCACGGCCCCAACCGAGAAGCCACTGGCCCTGCCCACAGCACACAGCTCAATCCTCCCCAAAGACAAGAACAAATGTGGGTGATTCAAATCAATCACCTGAAGTCCGAGTTAGGAATCCTAACATTTCTGTATTTCGTTTTCCCCCAAACACTGTAAGTTAAATCAAATGTTCCTCATTAGCAATTTCTGCAATATAACAGAGGGGGATAAAAAACTTTAAATTGCTTCTAGAAGAAAGAAATCTAGCATGAAAGATGTTTATTTCAAATCATTTGGGAGACTGTCATGTAATTATGTCTCATTGTAGAGCACTGAAAAAATGTGTATATACATATATTCTTTGAGGAAAGGGACCATCATGTACCATTTACTGTATTTCAAACCCCACCCTTCCAAGTCTAGAATATGTAAACACACTACTCAATCAGACCATACAATGAAGTTACCGGACAAAACTGAAACTGACTCTTAGGAGACTCTCTCATCCTCAAAGAATTAAAGCCACTTACTTTTTCTTAAGGAAATCACCTGTACAACTAACGCCGAGGAAAAAGCACATTGGCTGAGCTCCCAATTATGCGATTCCTTTGTTTGCTGGTTTCATCTAAGTCCTCGGGTCCACCCTTGGATATTTTAGACAGCTTTCTCTTCAGAGAAGAAATCACGCACACAAAAAACCCCACAGATCCTAAAATGTTCCCCAGCTCAGGAAAGACCCTTCTGTTTTACCCTGTCTTCTGAGCGAAGCTGCTACAGGCATGGATAAAAAGGCGTCCTCCCCGTGATAAGCCAATTTCTCCTCCCCTTGGCAATCAGTCACTGAATAACCTCAGCCCATATCCAACCACAGGCTACTGCACGGGTGACTCAGACCTCCGACAACTGCTTACACGGAAAACACACACCAACAAATGAACTCGGGGAGGCCTAGGTAAACCGGGTAATAGTGAAGGAAATATTATTAATACAAGTGGGATCTTAGTGATCTAAAGAGGGTCACTAACACAAGCAAACCACCAGCCACCAACAAATGAAATCATCAGAAAACCCGACATGCTCATTTCCCTCAACTCTCAGACCAGTGCTCTGCTGGGGACCAGAGGGCTCCAGAGAAAGCTCAGGTACCCCAGGTCCATTCGGCCGCCAGACTTTTGATGTCCCTGAAGCCGAAAGAAACGTGAGCTTTTTCCCCTGGTTGATAACACCACAGAGTAAACAAGGAAGGTGACAGAGGAGGCTGTCTATTAATTAACCAGGCTGGTTTTACCCGGCTGAACTTTGAGAATCAGGCCGAGGCAGCACCAGGCAAGCAAGTGCAATCATTCTAGAAAACACACCTGAAATGAGAGGGGACGAGAGAGAGAGGGCCAGCCAAGGCTGAGCAAAGAGGGTATTCGAGAAAGGGGACCGGAGCCCTTATGCCCCACCCTCAACAAGACGGGGGAGGAGGAGGCCAGGGTGGTCTCCGGAGACCCTTGTGGGCGACCCCTGTCCACACAGCTCTTTTCCTCCAGGGGAACAGCTGCTAGGAGATCTGTGTTCCCAGCAAGAAGTGGCTTGTGCTGCTCTCAGAGGAGACAGATTGTGAACACATTACTAACAAAAGGACAGAGGGAAGAAGCATTTCCTTAGCTCCTAGGTAGGCTCTGTTTAATCACCATCGTGCTTCCTGAGCCCGCGGGGACTGAATGGAGCAGAAGGCCATTCAAGTGGGAATCCAGGGACAAATGACTCAAAAAGCTGGGCTGGAGGCCACGGAGGCCTCACACCACACCCCACGACCACGCTCTGGGCAGCCCCTGCATTTTCCAAACATTTTAAGGCCTTCAGAGGTTGGTCTTGCTGACCAAAGGAATTTCGTGACGTCTCTGAAGTTCAAACCCAGTCAGCATCGCAAGCTTGCTAAGAAAACTGTTTACTGTTATCAAAAAGCTCTGTGGTCATGAAAGGAGGGAGAACGCAGTGCCCATGACATTGCTTCCCTCCGAAGATGTCTCATTTGAAACAATATTTGGATGAAGTGGTTGTAACAGAGGCCACCTACGAGGCTGGAGAAGAGGAGACGGAACGTGGAAAGCCTTGTTTTGATTTTTAATCTAATCGGCGAGAGTTTGTTATTTCTCACCCGAGTGTGGAAAGCACAGTCTCGGCCCCTGACGCATCTGGTATACATTTGGCAGGTTTCGTTCCCTCCATCAAACGCGTGCATTCCAGGAAAGGGGGTGGAGGGCTGGCCTCTCTGGTCTGGTGAAGCCGTGGTTCCACCCCTACTGTCTCCCAGGAGCCCCTTTTTTTAGGGCATAAAATGTCCTAAACAGCACCATCCTTGTAAGAACTGACTTGCTTTTTATTTTTAAGATGTTTTTTGATGTGGACCATTTTAAACTCTGCATTGAATTTGTTACAATATTCCTTCTGTTTTATGTTCCGGGTTTTTTGGTGGTAAAGGTGTGCAGGATCTTAGCTCCCCAATCAGGGATCGAACCCACACCCCCAGGACTGGAAGGCAAAGTTTTAACCACCGGACCACCACGGAAGTCCCGTACCTGCTCTTTCTGTGGGCAGGACTGCTCGTCAGGTGACGAATGTGAAGTGTCTGGGTTCTGCCACGCCCCTACCCCCAGGACACACAAGCAGTGAGCTGTCACTGCTATTGGCTACAGGGTCTGAGCTCAGCACAGGGCTCATGTGCGCTGCTTTAGAGGCAGGTGACTTCTGTGGACCCAGCTACCTTGGGAGTCAGTGAGTGCAAGGTGAGAGATGTTCCTGATCTCTTCCCTTCCTGCAAGGTCACAGCAATCTCCTCTCACTTTCAAAATGCCTCTGGGCACCGCCGGGGCAGGACAGGCACAGCTTTGTCAGGACTAGAGCAGTGATCCACTGTCAGGAGATTGAAAGCTGGCTCCATCCTGCAGTGAATCAGGATGAGTGCAATGCTGTCTAGTAAGGCTTCAGCACCCAGCTCACCCAAGAGAAAGGGGAGTGCAGTAACCCAGAGACGGCTGGGGGATTGGGCAGGAGAATTTCCTGCACAGGATTCTGCTGCCAGAGAACTCAGCTTCACCTGGGTGGTGCACGTCCTCCAGAAAATGGCTCCTACAGGACAACGTCCTGCAGAGTTTGGTTCATTCTGGGGGGAACACAAGCACCAACATCCCAGTCTGGTTTCATTATTTTGCCAGGCTCTCGGCTGCTTACCTTGGGATGCTACAGCCTCTGTGAACCTGCTCTTGTCAGCAGTGTGTTCAGTATCTTGCTATTCGTTCCCTCTGCTCCTTTCACTGACTGGCACTTTGCAAAGTGGAAGCAATTTATTTCTAGTGAGTATTAAGAAAAGAGAGGCTAATAAACACTCAGCATTACCTCAACAGGAAATGCTTTTTTATGCTCTGGTTAAGGCCAACGGTCTTGTGAAATGTATTCCTATCTCCCCTTTCACTTTTTCTGCTTTATTGGCTTTTTAAAAAATTACATATGCTAAAAGAAAATCTAAACTGGGCTTATAACATGAAGATGCTATTGGGAAGGGAAGTGACTTTGACGCTGGAAAAATTTCAAGTTCATCTTGCTTACACTGTTAAAATTGGAAAGAGGGTTGTTTGGAAGGTCTATTAATGTCTATTCATGTTTCATTTGGTCATAAATGGAATGTCTCCCAGACACGGGACAGACAGAGTGTTGCCAAAATTATTTAATTCTCAGGGAAGAGATGGTTAGCTTCTGGCTATATTTAAGATGAGAGCTATTCCCACAAATATTTTGACACACACAACTCCGCTGAGCTCCCCTGTACCAGACCTGCCGGCTGACTTAACACTGTGCCCAGTGGTGAGTCAAGATCTCAGCAGGGAAATGGGTAACAAGTAACATGAAATAAATCATGTAACTTCCAAGCCACAATCAGTCACTGTGTGGAGTGCAGCACAGATAAAAGAAAACTATCCTTCTCTCACCAACACTCAGTCTTCTGTTGGGATGCTCCCGTATGATCCAGGCCAAGGACAAGCTCCAGTTATATCTAAAATAGTTATGGTTTGTAAAAGGATATTTTCTTGCTACCACTTGCAACAGATGGTACAAAGAACTCCTCATTATTTATCGCCATCTCTGCACATCCGCCCATTTCCTGGACGGACACTGTCTTTTATACACAACTCCCTTCTGGTACTTCCAGATAAGTCATCTTTGTCTACCTCCCTACAAATACAAATGTTCAGTGCCTTAGATTTTGTTTTTCTTTGTAGGACAGGTCTCCAAACTCCTATTTAACTGGTCAACATACATCCTGCAACAGATTATATATTGTTTGGTTTATTTAAAATGTTTCTTATTCTACAAAGGATTTTGCTTTTGGAGGGGGGCGGTGTGGTGCCACACAATGTGGCATGCAGGACCTTGTTCTGCAACCAGGGGCTAAATCCATGCCCCTGCGATGGAAGTGCAGAGTCTTAACCACTGGACTGCCACACAAGTTCCCACAAAGGATTTTAGATGGCTGTGCGCACACACACACGCATACACCCCATCACCATCACCCTCTGGTTTGCAGTTTAGACAGTGTTTTCAATGATGATTTTACTTCATGACCCTCAGAATGCAGTGATATACATGTTTAGGTCCAGCGCCACTCTCCCCATGTGAATGGTGAGAAAATGGAAGTGATGGAAGTATGAGGAGATAAGGACCCTGCCCACCTTCTCAGAGTACTAAGTAGTGGGTGAGTGTGAAAGTCGCTCAGTTGTGTCTGAGTCTTTGCAACCCCATGGACTGTACAGTCCAAGGAGTTCTCCAGGCCAGAATACTGGAGTGGTAGCCGTTACCTTCTCCAGGGGATCTTCCCAACCCAGATATCGAACCCAGGTCTCCTGCATTGCAGGCAGATTCTTTATCAGCTGAGTCACTCAGGTAGCCCACTAAGTAGTGAAGCAGCAAGACTTCCCCATTGGTTCAGTGGTTAAGACTTTGTGTTCCCAATGCATGGGAAAACGGGTTCAATCCTTGGTCAAGGAACTAAGATCCCTCAAAAGAAACCATCTTCAGCCTCAGCACTGTTACCAGTTCTTTCTCTGTGTAAGTGTGAAGCTGCATGTCCTTCAGGTCGCTGAGCAACTCTGTGAGGCTGATGCTCCCAAGGTCTTCCCTACATGGATTACTGAGGGTTTATAAGCCTGAGTTTTGACCTTGAGTAGGCAGTCTGGTGGAGAAGGCAATGGCAACCCACTCCAGTACTCTTGCCTGGGAAATCCAATGGATGGAGGAGCCTGGTAGACTGCAGTCCATGGGGTCGCAAAGAGTCAGACACGACTGAGCGACTTCACTTTCACTTTTCACTTTCATGTGTTGGAGAAGGAAATGTCAACCCACTCCAGTGTTCTTGCCTGGAGAATCCTAGGGACGGTGGAGCCTGGTGAGCTGCTGTCTATGGGGTCGCACAGAATCGGACACGACTGAAGCAACTTAGCAGCAGCAGCAGCAGGCAGTCTGGTAAACTCTGTTTGAGAAATATCTCATTTGTTCCAATTTCAGGTCCAGATTTTCACAGTGAAAGGAAAGAGTAATAGGACATCTCAGGGATTTAGGATCTANAGAGCCTGGTGAGCTGCTGTCTATGGGGTCGCACAGAGTCAGACACGACTGAAGCAACTTAGCAGCAGCAGCAGCAGGCAGTCTGGTAAACTGTTTGAGAAATATCTCATTTGTTCCAATTTCAGGTCCAGATTTTCACAGTGAAAGAAAAGAGTAATAGGACATCTCAGGGATTTAGGATCTAACTACCCAGGTACTCATTAAGTTTTATCTTCCTGGCTCAAAATGTGTTATATAATTATACACCACATTTAACTAATATCCAGGTGACCCAGTGGTAAAAAATTTGCCTGCCAGCGTAGGAGATGCAAGAGGCTCAAGTTCAATCCCTAGGTTGGGAAGATCCCCTGGAGAAGGAAATGGCAAGCTACTCCAGTATTCTTGCCTGGAAAATTCCTTGGACAGAAGAGCCTAGCAGGCTACAATCTATGGGGTCTCAAAGAGTTGGACTCGAATGAGCGACTGAGTACACACACACACACACACACACATACATTAGTACACATTATGCTTATATATAACATGCTTACATATACTTATATATTATATGAAAAGTGAAAGTGAAAGTCCTCAGTTTTGTGGTAAAGAAACCGCTTGCCAATGCATGAGACATAAGAGATACAGGTTCGATTCCTAGGTTGGGAAAATCCCCTGGAAGAGGGCATGTCAACCCACTCCAGTGTTCATGCCTGCAGAATCCCATGGACAGAGGAGCCTTGTTGGGGTACAGTCCATAAGGTCGCAAAGTCAGACACAACTGAAGCGGCTCAGCATGCACACGTTATGTACATGTATACACACTCACACATACATGTCTTCACTAGTCAGAGACTGCTTATGGGATAAAAGATCCAGACCTCATCTGATTAACATTCTTTACCACCAGGACCCTGGTCCCACTCCTGGGACCATATCTCTCAGAGACGTGTTCCACCTCTGCTCCTGTGCCTTGCTTAACCTTCATTCAGGAAACAGGTCAAGGCGATCAGGTTACAAGTGAAAGAAAAAAAAAAAGCTGATACAACATCATATAGCTTTAGGATGCTCACAACAATGCAAGAATTTTTAAAAATATTTTAATTTGATGATAAAACATATCCTTACCGTATCCAAACCTACACAGTGAACTGACAATGATCTAAATACATACAATTTTATGCTTCACAGCTACAGCTTAAAAGGTAGATATTCTTTAGAGACTGCTGGAGAAAATTCTGGTAAACAAATTGATGAATGGATGATGCCGAGTTGGAAAACAAATGGTCTTTCATTTTTGGTTTGCCCTCTCACATTGTAGCTAGTCCAATTGAGGTCAACCTCTTTCTCAGGGCTTTAAACAGCTCCAGCTGCTGTTGCTTCTTTTTTTTCTTGGCCAGGCAGCGTGGTATGTGGGATCTTAGTTCCTCAACCAGGGTTCGAACCTTTGTCCACTGCTAAGGAAGCAGGGAGTTCTTAACCACTCCCAGGGAACTCCCTGAGGAGTTCTTAACATCTTAGCTTCTTAATACCAGGAGTTCCCTGGTAGATTTAACCCGTTCATGCCTGTTTCCTGTCTCCCGTCTTTCCTAACAGCTTTTCTGAATCAACTCTGTGCACCTGGGTTATAGTCATGGCCCTTGCATCGGCATCACCCCACTGCCTGCATCCTGCTTTGTTTTCGCATTGACCGCAGAGGGACACCTGCTGTTCTACTACCAAGTGACGGAACCAACACCACAATACACGATGAGCTCCGTCAGCAGAGTCAGTCTCCAAAGACCTCCCAGTGAAAGGCGTTTTAGTCTTGCCATTATTTGGACCCTCGCTGGACAGTATTAGCCAGCGTGACAAAAGAAGAAAGGGCTGTGTGAGTGAAGAGACCCAGAGGACAACACTGAAGGACAATAATTCAACTCAATAATACACCAACTTCAATTTTTAACCTCAAAATAAACACGAAAAAACACTGATGGTGATCCAGATCAAAACAGCCCTGGTGCCAAATTTTTCCCGGGTTCATGAGAGCTACTTGCTTTTCTCGTAAGAGCAAGTCTTTTTTTTTTTTTTTTTTTAGGCTTATTTATTTTTAGTTGAAGGATAATTGATGTCCAATATTGTGTTGGTTTCTGCCACACATCGACATGGATCAGCCACAGGTATACATATGTCCTCTCCCTCCTGATCCCCCCCCTCCACCCCTCTAGGTGGTCGCAGAACTCGGGCTTGAGCTCCCCGAGTCATAGAGTGCATTCCCACTGGCGTCTGTTTTACACATGCTAGTGTATACGTTTCCACGCTACTCTCCCCATTCGTTCCACCCTCTGCTTCCCTCGCTGTGTCCACAAGGTAACAGCCACTCTCGAAACTAAAAGAAGTTCCATGGGATGAACTTATGGTTACCAGGGGGAAAGGGATAGTTAGGCAGTTTGAGATCGATATGTACACACTGCTGTATTTAAAATGGATAACCACCAAGGTCTGCTGAATAGCACAGAGAACTCTGCTCAATGTTATGTGGCAGCCTGGATGGGAGGGGAGTTTGGGGGAGAATGGATACATGTACATGTATGCCTGAGTCACTGCTGTCCACTTGAAAATACCACCACATTGTTAATGGACTATAATATAAGATAAAAAGTTAAAAAAAAAAAAAAAAAAGAAACCAAACAATCCAATGTGTGAGTGGGCAAAAGAAACAGATTATTTTTTCCAAAAAGACACATAGATAGCCCATAGGAATATGAAAATGTACTCAACATGACTAATCATCAGTACAATGCAAGTCAAAACCACAGTAAATATTATCTCATACCTGTTAGAATGGCTGTTACCAAAAAGACAAGAGAAAATCAGCATTGGGGAGGTTGTGGACAAAAGAGCACACTTGTGAACTGCTGGCAGGGGTATAATTTCAAATATTCATATATGTATAATTTTGTGTATCCGTATACATTATACAGATAATAGTATAAAGGTATTATCTATAAATACATAAATAGGAATTAAATTATAGGGCTTCCCAGGTGGCATTAGTTGTAAAGAACACACCTGCCAATGCGGGTAAGGAAATGTAAGAGACACAGGTTCAATTCCTGGGTTGGGAAGATCCCCTGGAGAAGGACGTAGCAACCCATATTCTTGCCTGGAGAATTCCAAGGAGAGAGGGGTCTGGTGGGCTATGGTCCATAGTGTCACGAAGAGTCCAACATGCCTGAAGTGACTTAGCCCGCATATAGCCCACCCAAAGAAGGTCCATGGGTATCCCAGGTATACTGAACATGTGAACTGGGAATGTATGACTGAGAATAGACGCCATGTGTTATATAACTATATAGATGCACAAACTTTCCCAGTTCTCATTAATTATGAAAGAACCAAAAGGTTCCAGGATTATAAATTACATGAATATACCTTTGAACACCCATCTGTTTTCAAAGGGTTTGGTTGAAGGCTGTGACAGCAAATGCCATGCATCTGCTCATCTGGGCCAGGCCAGTGGCCCCGGCTGCCCCCATTCAGGTGTCTCTCAGCAGTTCATACAGTATGTGGAAGAGGAACACCAAACTGGGCATCACAGAACCTGCCTTCTGATCCAGCTGTTAACATCTGGCTCTTAATCTGTAAGCAAGAAGTCTGACCTCTTGGGGTCTCTAAGGCCCATCCCAGCTACCACATTCTGTGGGTCCACGGAACATTTTTAAATTCTTTATTTATTTTTGGCTGTACGGAGTCTTCATTGCCACGTGGGCCTTCCTTTAGTTGCGGCGAGGGGGGCTCACTCTCTAGCTGCAGTGCACGGGCTTCTCATTGCAGGTGGCTTCTCATGTTGCATGGCGTGAGCTCTAGAGCAGTCGGCTTTCAGAAGCCGTGGCTCCCGGGCTCCAGAGCATGGGTTCAGCAGTTGTGGTGCACAGCCTTAGTTGCCCTGCAGCATGTGGGATCTTTCCAGAACAGAGATCAAACCCGTGTCTCCTGCTTTGGCAGGCAGACTTTTTACCACTGACCCACCAGGGAAGCTCAGTCCATGAAATATTTATTGAGTAGTCACCAGGTATGCAAAGCCCAAGGTTGAGGCTGAGGAAGGGAAAAGAACCTTTAAGCCACATAATTCCTACCTCTTAAGAGGAGAGAAGATGAAGCATGTACCTGAGTAATAAAAATAAGACAAAAGCTGGACTTCCTTGGCTGTCCAGTGGCTAAAACTGGTCCCAAGACAGGGGGCCTGAGTTTGATCCCTGGTCAGGGAACTAGATCCCATTTCCCATGACTAAGAGCTTGCATGCTACAGCTAAGAGTTCACATGCCACAGCTAAAGATCCAGCCTGCAGCAACTAAGACCCGACACAGCCAAATAAATGAATACTTTTTTTTTATTTAAAGACAAAAGCAAGAATAACTTTGGCAACTTTCAAGTAAGTACAACAGACAAACCCTCTGGAATCTATAGATGAATAAGATTTTCCTGCCTGGGATAGTTGAGGAATCCTTCTCTGAAGAGGTGAGATTTAAGTGAGCCCATAAATGATGAGCAGAATTTCAGTAGGGAAGAAAGAGTTTCCTTTCTTAGGAATTTTCAGGCAGGAAATAAGGCATGGTCATAGACCAGAGGTGGGGAGTGCCAAGTGTTGGGGAATGGACAGACCTCTGATCTAGCCAGCAAATTATTCCTGGGCAGTGGTTCTGCAAGTTGATGCAATTCAACAACATCAGAATCACCCAGAGGGCTTGCTGAAACACAGATTAATGGGCTCCACTCCTGAGTGTCTGATTTAGCAGGACTTGGGTGGGCCTGAGAATCTGCCTTTTTAACGAGTCACCAGATGATGCTGACCTGCTGGTCCAGGGACTACTCTTTGACAAAAACTGTTCTAAGGAGTAAAGCAAAGAGGCAAGCTCCCGTCAAAATCTCCACTCTATTGTGTTGCTGTTGTTTAGTTGCTGAGTTGTGTCTGACTCTTTTGCGACCCCATGGACTAAAGCCTGCCAAGCTTCCCTGTCCATGGGATTTTCCAGGCAAGAATACTGGAGTGGGTTGCCATTTCCTCCTCTGGGGGATCTTTCTGAACCAGGGATTGAACTTGAGTCTCCTGCATTGGCAGGCAGATTCTTTACCATTGAGCCACTTTGGAAGCCCTCCATTCTACTGTGGGCTTGATTAAATCCTCATTCAGAAAGCTGACCTTACTCAACTTTGGGTGACAATCATAACCGTTTCTCTGTATCTGTAAATATTGGCAATTAAATCTGCCAGGAAAAGATGGAAATAGAGAAAGGAAGCATTTTTGGAGACTTCTTATTTACCAGATGCTTTCCAAAATTTCTATTTAATTCCCAGGACATTCCCATCAGATAAAGGATATAATCCCCATTTGACAGATTGAAGGCATGGGGGCCACAAAGTCAATATACCAGAGCCAGAACAATCTCGAACTCTCGGGTTAAGAAATCAGTGTAGAGATCTGACCTCTGAGTACGCTTCAAAGAAGGGTAGTTGAACCGTTGTTCAAGAATCACTAAGATCAGTTATTATTCCCGTCCAAAATCAGGCCCAGAAATACCTGAATGAAGTCATTTGGATTGAATATTGCAAGAGACGCAAGAGGAGAGTAACAGAGATCAGAACACATTACTGTTATCTACAAACGTGGGGGAAAACCACCTTCCAAATGATGACTCCAGGGCATCCAAGGGCCCCAGANTCATCCTCCCTCTTTGATCAGTACCCTCCTCCACCATGATTCAGAGGGAAGGCAGTAGGGTGTGGTAGAGGGAGCCCTGGATTATGAATGAAAAGACTTGGTTTCTGTTCCTGAGGATCTCCTTGGGCTGTGGTCTCACAGCCCTGACTGTGGTCCTGCCACCGAGCTCTTCTGAGACCCTGGTTCTGCTGCAAATGGGTTTGGGAACACTTGCAGTTACCCTTCTTGGTGCCATGAACATCAAAAGAGCTAAATTATTCTTACTATGACTTTGCATGCAGAAGAGTGTGGTCAGTTTGCAGCAGGATTATCACCAATGAACAGTGATGGGCTCACTCCATGAATCGAGAGCAAATCAAACAGATAAGCCCCACTGTAATATAGGCATAGAAGGAGGAAGAGAATGACACACTCTCTTCTTGAGATACCAAAGCTCATTAAAGAAGGAAGATTCTGAACGTAGCCGATGTAAGAACAGAACACTGTATTATTGTCCAGAGATCTCATCCTTGAGAAAAATCCAATTATATATGCTATCAATTCACTGTCAAGGAGGTGCTTTTCCTCGTTCCTATTCCCAAATGAATTGGCCATCCTGAATCAAGATCAGGTAATATAAGACTCCCCATCCACTTGGATAGGGCTTCCTAAGTGGCACAGTGGTAAAGAATCCACCTGCCAACGCAGGAGATGCAGGAGACATGGGTTCAATCCCTGGGTCAGGAAGATCCTCTGGGGGAGGGATTGGCAACCCACTCCAGTACTCCTGAATGGAAAATTCCATGGACGGAGAGCCTGGTGAGCTACAGTCCACGGAGTCGCAAAGAGTCAGACACAAGTGAGCGACTGAGCACACACAAACACATCCACTCGATACTCGTTCAACCAGTAGATTCATGTATTTAGTTCAGTCGCTGAGTCCTGTCCGACTCTGCAACCCCAGGGACTGCAGCACNTTCCATGGACGGAGAGCCTGGTGAGCTACAGTCCACGGAGTCGCAAAGAGTCAGACACAAGTGAGCGACTGAGCACACACAAACACATCCACTCGATACTCGTTCAACCAGTAGATTCATGTATTTAGTTCAGTCGCTGAGTCCTGTCCGACTATGCAACCCCAGGGACTGCAGCACGCCAGGCCTTCCTGTCCATCACCAACTCCCGGAGCTTGCTCAAACTCATGTCCATCGAGTTGGTGATGCCATCCAACCATCTCATCTCTGTTATCCCCTTCTCCTCCTGCCTTCAGTCTTTCCCAGTATCAGGGTTCATGTACTAATTATTTATAAATTCATGTATTAATTATTTACAAAAATTGTGAGATGGCTGTTGACCCACATTTTTGTTTTGGATCTTGCTTCTTCCCTTCCTATCTTACCACTATGGAGAACTTCTCTTTGGGAATGAAAAGAGAATGCATGTCATCACTTGCCTGTGACTGGAATAAAAGTTTTGGTTGGTAAGGAGGAAGACAAACCAAGTAGGTAAAGGCAAGATTTGGGATGTGCTCAAAATTTCAACTATACAGTCTGAGCCCCACATTTGTATTAAAAACATAAACCTGTGTGCTTTAGAATACTTCTGGATAGAAAAACATTTATCTTGCATTACTGCTCAAAATTTTTACTTTTTTTTTTGTACAGAAATGTGCTGATTTAATGAAAATGTCAAAATGTTTTGTTATTGGGCATATATGTAGAGATGGCCTTGCATGTATATTCACCGTCTCTACATTTACAATATGAAAATACATTTGGGTAGTTTTCATATTATTAAGATGCACTGTGACTATGAGTACGTATCTGTAGATAAAAATTCTCTGCCCAAATCTAAAATATCCAAATACCACGTCTGACTCATTTCTTATGCTCTAGTCCCAGAGTGATGCTGGATAGAAACTTATTAGCATTTTACCGAGTTTCTTTGGATCATTGTTACGAATAATAAAAAATGCAGAAACATTTTAAAACAACATATTTCAGTCTTCAAATGGTCAGATTAACATAATTATAGCCTGAGGTTGCCAACAGTGGCACATTTCTCATTTTCATGTGAATACAGAGGTTCTATCCTGGATCACAAGCTAACAGGCTCCTTGGCCTAAATATCTACAGTAAAATCTGCAGCAAGTTTCTGAAGCACTAAGATCTGAACCCTGGAGACATCTAGTGAGTAATCTGCACTGCAGTAGAGCAGATTTGTGTTGTTGTTTTGCAGCTACACAGCTGCTAGGAAATACATTTTTAGATCTGATTTTTAAGGCAAGCAAAAGTGATATCCAGTTTATGGCTATGTTCCCTGGGTCCCTCTGGCAAGGGAGTAGGGACCCACCTACAAAATGTTCCATTCAGCTACCTTCCTCCTTGGAAGTGAAGACAGTCCTAGACAACTCATGTAGGTGAAGCCATCAGACCTTGACGGTGACACCCAATGCTTTAGAGGTGCGTTTCCCGAGAAACACGCTTTGAAGTTTAAGTGTGCTATAGATCCGGTCCCCACTATGTCTCAATTACCGCATCACTGACATCGCTACCGTTTCTTGTTTGGCTTTTCCTTTGGCAGCTCTTGCCACCATATCAAGGGCAAACAAAAAGGGACAGGTTCAAAGAGTTCAACCAGAGCAAGGGCAAGCACGACCTTTGATTTCACGGGAAAAGGAAAAAAAGAAAGAAATTAAGTGCATGTGCCGAGAGAAGCACAGTTTTGTGTTTCAGGATATAGAGGGAGTTAGTGCCGCCTGAGCGAGGAGAAGCAGCCCTCCAGCTGAAGTGATACACCCGACTGTCACATCTTTCATCTGGACAGGTTTTAAATGCATAAATCTGCTGGACAGCTCTGAACTGAACCGATTTTCTTTGGGGCCAAGTTACAAGATGCCGAAGGCCTCCAGGACTCAAACAAGAATTAGATTTTATTCTGACATCAAAACGGTGCGTTGTTGTGAACTGATCATGTTTAATGATGTCTTGCTCTGTCTCCGCCAAGACAGAGCATAATTTGGGCTTCATCTTAAAGCCCTGGTTTCCACATTTCGCTCAATTATAAGAAACCTGTCACCATCTTGGCCATATTCTAACACTAACTATGTTACTATTACTCATAACGCTTTTTAAAAATATTTTAACCAATAACTTTCTAAATTTTTCTAAAAAGTAATTAATTAGTTATTTATTTTTGGCTGTGCTTAGTCTTCATTATTATGCTCAGGCTCTCTCTAGTTACAGCGAGCAGGGGCTACTCTCATTGCAGTGGTTTCCCTTGTTGCGGAGCACGGACTCTAGAGCACAGGCCTCAAGCAGCTGTGGGACACGGGCTTAGTTGTGGGATCTTTCTGGACCACGGGTTAGACCCCTGTCCCCTGCACTGGCAAACAGATTCTTAACCCCTGGATCACCTGGGAAGTCCAATGCTTTTCTTGACATCAGTTTTAAGTTGACTTTTTCCTTCTTAGTGGGGATGAACAATAATATTCATTAACTCTCAGATTCCCTGTGCTACTTGTTTTTCCAATACACAACTATATAATACAATCACTAAAATGTAAGAATCTGTTTTCCTTTGTGCTGTCGAAACTCACCGGTTCCAAGTGAAGAACAACTCTGAAAATATTCTCAGTAGGAAGATGTGAGCGTTTCCAGCTAGGTTACTGTAGGAGCCACTGCTTCAGCAAAGAGGCTGACTTTTGCAAATAATGCTATAATATTACCCAACCCTTTTTAGCCAAGATTGCTTTATTCAAAGCATCTCATAATTTGAAGCAGCTGCTGTTTTTCAGTTGACATGATGGCCTATTCTCCTTCAATAAAAATATTGGATAATCTAAATCTGGTTAGTTCAAAATCCATTTATTTTGGGGCCAGGCCCATGCATTTCCAATTAATGAGCTCTGGCCTCATGGTAGGGTTGTGCTGCTATCTGGACAGGAAGGGGGACCTGGCTACACTTAACTACGACACAGATGGCTCAGGGAAGTCAGATATACAGTGTTTTCCTAAATCAACCAAAAGAACACACCTTGGTGGGTCCTGTGGGATGAGAACCAAGGCAGGGAGGCACTAGGGGAGAAAGAGCTGGTCTAAGGGACCAGGGCTTGGGGTCCAGCCCTGTTCTTGGTCGGTCACTTCTTAATTCTGTGATCTTTACCAAGTCACTCCATCCATGCCAGGCCTCCAGAGTCTTGACTGTCAGGGGAAAGGTTGTAAAAGATGATGTGTAAGACCTTCTTTCCACCTCTGAAACCCTATGATTCCAAATCATCTGGGCCTGTTTCTTGAGGTAACACCAATGACACAGATCAGGTTGTATTTCCTCAGCCACCAAGCTGGAATCGCAGTTCAAGTGTCTCAGGAGCAGACATACGGCTCCTGCAAATTACATGCAGACCCCATGGGAACAAAACAGGACAGAGAGGAAATGGCTTAGCACCGGGTGATTCGTAGCTCAAAGACACATTTTCTCCTCTTTAAAAAAATTAGTAAGTGCTTTTTTCCCATATATATATATATATATAAGTAACATGATTTATATAAAAGTAGTTATATCAAATGCTGCAAATTTTAGAAAAAGTATAAAGGAAATAATAGTCCCCAGAGACATACTACTATACATAAAATAGAAAAGCAACAAGGATTTACTATATAATACCAGGAAGATGGCTGCATGGCATCACTGACTCGATGGGCATGAGTCTGAGTGAAGTCCAGGAGTTGGTGACGGACAGGGAGGCCTGGCGTGCTGCGATTCATGGGGTCGCAAAGAGTCGGACACGACTGAGCGACTGAACTAAACTGACCAGGAACTATATTCATTATCTTGTGATAACCTATAATGGAAAAGAATCTGAAAAAAAATGTATAACTGAATCACTGCTGTATACCTGATATTACAATATTTACAACACTGTAAGTCAACTGTACTTCAATTAAAAACAAGAGATGATAAAAGAGTGACCCATGGAAGCTCTCTACAAAGTAGGACCCTGGACCGAGGGAGCCTGAGCAATGTACTATGTAGTCTGGGCTTCCCTGATGGAGACTCACTGAGAAGACGGAAAAGCAAAACTTCAGGAAGGAAGCAACACATGGATGCAAAGAACACCACCTGAAAATGCCAGGACTTAAGCTTCCTGTCAGAGGCAATTTCTGCTAACATCTGTATTTACAAGAGCCAAGCTGAGAGATTCAGTTTGGATATCAAAGGGCAGAGGGTGTGGTGTAAACTGCTCCCCAGGAATGGCTAACAACCCAGCCCCTCCCAAGCCCCACTGAAGGAAAAGGAAGGTCCCATTCCCGTCGACTTTCCAGTGTGTTGGTTGTCAGCCAGTCCTGGATCTTACGCAGCCATGGAAGCTGGAAGCAAGTGGCCTTGCTCCTGCAGCCCAAGTTCAGGGCTGGGATGAGCACCTGCATCCCTGATGATACTGTTGGCTGTAATTACTTTGCCTAAGCGAATTACCAGGATATTTTTGCAGCCGAGGGGATGTCTCAATCTTCACATATGTTGGGGGTTGGGGAGAGCCACAGCCCCTGCCTCTGGGGTGGCTTGAACCCTCCACCTCCGATGTTCTGTAACTTTCTTCCTGTCCTTCTCCTAACAGCGCTGCCAGGAGTCTGGAAGGGCAGCAGGCAGGCACACGCAGGCCTGTCTCCATTCAAAGACACTTTCTCCCTTGCAAATCAGGCTCATGAATCAGCTCCTTGCCCTGTCCTGGGAAGACGGTTTTTCTGAGTGTAGTGACACAGCACAGGAAGTGAAGAAGGAAGCGAGAAGGAGGAGACGGCAGTTCATCCACAGTGCTTTTTTTTTTTTTTTAATGGGAGGACAATATTGTGTTGGCCTCTGCCATACATCATGAATCAGCCTCAGGTATACATGTGTTCTCTCCCTCCTGAATTCCCCTCCCACCTCCCACTCCATCCAGCCCCTCTAGGTTGTCACAGAGCACTGCGCTGAGCTTCCTGTGTCCCACAGCCAATTCCCACTCGTTCCCCACTGTGTCCACAAATCTGTTCTCTGTGTCTCTGTAGTGCTTTTTGCTATCCCCACACTATCAGACATTTACTGTTTTCTTTTCATTCCAAGTAAGTTGCAGCCAGGTCCCTGGATAAACAGTCTGCTACTAAGTTTTGGATGTTACAGATCAAACCAAAAAAAAAAAATCAAAACTGTACAGAATCATTTCTCTTAAAGCCAAGTAAGCATTGCTTATTTATAATTACTATTTTCAAGATAAGTTATCAGTATCTGACTGCAGACTTGGAGTCTTAGCTACTGGTAAGGAAGGGAGTGCAGTGTAGGATTTAAACACAAGGACTACAGAGACAGTCAGCCTGGGGCTCAGCTCCAGCTTTGATTCTCGCTAGTGTGCGGTTTGTCACTTGATCTCTCAGCCTCAGTTTTCTCACCTTAAAATGGGTATAATAGTACCTATGCCTTATGGTTATAATGACCAAATGAAATAATATATATTATTTAGACCACATTGGTTAACAGCTTCTCATCCATATGACCTCATCTATAAATGGAGATAAATATAAACAGATCCAGGCACACACGTACCTTTAAAAGGAAACAGACTGACTTAAAAAGACATTCATCTTATTAAACGTCTTTAAAAGCAATATATACAAAATATTGTGACTGAACTGTTATTGCAAGGATAAGATAGAATAGTTATCTCAAGTATATACAATTTCTGCCACAGACTTTTTCTGAGTTTTTCCATTAAACCTCAATATAACAGGGATATATCTGTTATATAAAAATTGCAGACATTTAAAATGTTATACATAAAGCTTAAATGGATATATCTCAAAGAATTTTAAAAACCCAAGATAAAAAAGTCCTTTACATTTTAAAATGTAAGGTGATTTTCACAAGGAAAATACGTTTTCCTTGAATACTGAAGGAAGCATACTACCCTTCCCCTCTGTCCCCCCCAATTTGTACCACGCCTTCAAATTTTCAATTGTCTCAGAAACTGAATGCAAGTCAAATATCTTTGTGAAAACACTGAAAACTGTCACAAAACACATACATCAATGAGATCTGTACAAGCAAACTACACTGACACTTGAAATCCTTTTCTAAATTATAAGGTTAAACAGAAAGATCACGAGATTAAACAGAGATTTATAGACTGGAGACAGCCCAATGTAACTTAAGTGGATTCTGAAAAACAGACCAACGTCAATAACAAAGAAGTTTCCTTCTAAGCAGTGTGCAAGAAGTTAAAATAAAAACCTAGCATTTCAATTCCACATGGCATTGAACTTGAATACAGAAAAGTGGACTCATTTGGAGGTAACCGTGCTACAACAGGAACCCCAAATCCTGAAAATCCTATTTTGTTATAAAGGTGCAGTTCAGTTCTTACCTTACATCTTCCACGAACTGTTCTCTTCTAGAAGAAACTTTCTAGACGTTCAGAGACCTTGAAACCATCCATCTCTCGAATGCTTCCAGCTCCGCCTGTCTTGATGGTAACTAAATGCAAGGCTTGGTTTTTTTTTTTTTTTTTTTTTTTAACAGAAGGAAGCTTTTAGTCAAAATATGTGGTTTAAAGGAGCAGTATCCAGCCTTGTTAAAACTATTTCACGGACATTCAGAGGTTTTGTTTCTCGTCTATGAAAGTTAAATCTGAGTAGGAAGGCATTTTTCCTGTCCCGGAAATCAGCATAACTAAAAACCAATGCTGAGTTAACGAGAAATGTTTCTTCCATGTGTTCCGTCTGGCAGAAACGGCAAGCCATATCAAGGGAACACGTGATGTTTATAAATACAATATGGCTTGTGTTGTCATAACCTCTCAATGACAAAAAAAAAAAAAGGCAAGAGAAAGCAGGCAGCCACACAGCAGGAAAGATGAGATCTGTATCATTTGGAAGCTGCCTGCCAGATATGCATATATTACTAGTTCTTGCATCTTAAAAAATAAAATAGAGCTGGAAGCAGCGAGGAAGGGAAAAAAATCCCTTGCTCTGTAAAGCCACTGTATGAAAGTGTATAATGATGAGTTGTGTTTGCCCAGCTAATCATTTCAATAAGAATAATTCCTTACCGACTGCAGCAGAAACATCTTTTCGCCTGTCAGAAAGACACGTCATAAAAGGGACATAATGAGGTACATCCCTGGTAAGCCAGTACTGTAGAATCAACTACAGTCTTTAGCAGATAAGAGAATGAAGGAAAGCTGGCACATAGCTGGCAACAGATGTGAAAATTACAGACATCTGTATCACTACTGATTACTGACTGTCTGATCTACTACAGGGGACCTCAACCTCTAGGACCTAATGTCTGATGGTCTGAGGTGGAGCGATGTAATAATAATAGAAATAAAGTGCACAATAAATGTTATGCACTTGAGTCATCCTGAACCTCCCCCCGCAGTCTCCCCAGGGCCATGGAAAATCTGTCTTCCACAAAACTGGTCCCTGGTGCCAAAAAGGTTGGGGACCACTGTTCTACGAGACTGGATGATCTCTGTAAGGCAGTTACCATACTTGGTCACTATTATACCTTCAAAATCTTATACAAGAGCCCAAATCACAGCCAAGACTCAATGCATGATGGCTGGGTGAGTGGGTCAGCGAAACTTCACCATCACTGGAAGTAGTTAACTGTTCCAAAATCATCACTCCTACCTGATAAGTCTGGAGGGATCTGAAATACTGATTATCCATTCAGTCTAAAAGCAAGATGTGTCCTGCTGAGTTAGAAATAACAGTAAACCACGATCTGTCTTCTTTAATTTGTTATCCAGAGACTGGCTTACTTTCTGCCATGGGTGAATTTTACTCTTGAAAATAAAACACAGATCTGTGTGCGTTTCTGACAACCAGTTAGTTTAATCTGACAAATCTGTTCTTCTCATCTTAAATTATAGAGTAATTAACTGCAATAAAATTATATTTATAGGATGAGTAATTTTGTTAGATGTTCTTAGTTCTCATTTTGGTCAGGAATTACTCCTGGGATAAACAAGGGAATGTGCTGTAAATCTCAAAGGTTTACATGCACACATCACCGTACTGGTTTTAGCAGAGCAGGCATTAACTGAAAGTGTGTGATAGGAAAAGTGCTGACGTAAGCCCCCTTTCCATCCACATGTTTAAGGAGAAATTCCTCAGAGCAAGACACTGTTGCAGGGAAACACAGAGAGTGTGAAGATGAATGGAGAAGGGGTTTGCTCCCACCAAGCATGGAGTTTAGAAAAGAGCTTCAGCTGTGTACATCAGTAACTACAACACAGACAGGAAGAGGCGAGNAGGAGAAATTCCTCAGAGCAAGACACTGTTGCAGGGAAACACAGAGAGTGTGAAGATGAATGGAGAAGGGGTTTGCTCCCACCAAGCATGGAGTTTAGAAAAGAGCTTCAGCTGTGTACATCAGTAACTACAACACAGACAGGAAGAGGCGAGGGTTCTCAGAGAGGGGAGAGACAGGTGAGGTTTGATGGAATCAGAGAAGGGACAAGTGGTTAGTGAGACTTGGATAAGAGAGGAGTCAGGAAAGGCAGGATGAAGATAGTAGCTATCGAGTTAGGTCTTCAAAGATGGACGGCGGAGAAAAAAGAATCCTTGCTCACTGTTGGTGAGACTGTAAATTGGTGTAGTCAGTATGGAGAGTCGTAAAAGAACAGAACTACAATATGACCCAGCTATTCCACTTATGGGTATTTATCTGAAGAACACAAGAATACTAGTTGAAAAGATATTTGTACCCTCATATTCACCGCAACATTATTTACAACAGCCAATATATGGGAACCACCAAAGTGTCCATCAGTGGATGAATGGATGAAGATGTGAAATATATACGTGCATATATGGAATACTACTCAGCCATAAAAAAGAACGAAGCGCTACCATCTGCAACAGCACGTATGGACCAGGATGTATTACACTAACTAAAATAGACAGAGAAAGACAGATACCATATGACTTTAGTCATATGTGGAACCTAAACAAACAAAAAAACCAAAGTTAATGAACAAACAAAACAAAAAAACAAAGTCACAGATATAGAAAAGAGATTGATGGTTACCAGAAGGAAAGTGGGTTGCGGGGAGGGTGAAATGAATGAAGGGGTCAACTGTAGGATAATGGATGGAAACGAGATGTGTGATGGTGACCACTCTGGAGTTTGTATACAGATACCACACACCTGAAACTTACATAATTAAAAAAATGAGTAGCACATGGGTCCTGATGACGAAGCCAGGACTGTGGGGAAGGACAGTAGGGACCACTGGAGGGGTAAGGAGGCCAGTTTTGGAGCTGGTCTGTCTGGCTCTGAAACTCCCTCCATCTCTGATGTGCTGTGTGGCTCTGAGAAGGTTTCCTGACCTTTCTGATCCACATCTGAAACAGGAGGGTCATAAGAACTCCTCCCACACTGGGCTGCTCTGAACAAATGAGAGTGATTATGAGCACAATACTCGCCACGGTACCTGGCACAATGTAAGTCTTAGTACCGCAGCCATTATATGAGTGAAGGGGACATGGGCAGCTGGGTCAGGGAGGATGTTGAGAGAATGAAAGAAGATCAGCTAGGAGTGGTTTCCTAAACTTCTGTTTCTAAAGGGTTTTCTTGTCTTCCCTCAAATCCCAAACCCTTCTTTTCAACGAGAGCACTGACCTGTAGAAAAAAGGCCCTGAACTCTGTGGCAGGCCAACTTCACACATACATACTAAATAATAATATATACATATATTTATATATTTTTCCTTTTTTTTGTTTGGCCATGCCAGGTGGTAAGTGGAATCTTAGTTCCCNGAGAGCACTGACCTGTAGAAAAAAGGCCCTGAACTCTGTGGCAGGCCAACTTCACACATACATACTAAATAATAATATATACATATATTTATATATTTTTCCTTTCTTTTGTTTGGCCATGCCAGGTGGTAAGTGGAATCTTAGTTCCCCAACCAAAGATCGAACCCATGCCCACTGCAGTGGTACTGTGGAATCCCAACTACTGGACTGCCAGGGAATTCCCTTCTTTTTTCCAGGTGGGATACCCTTTTAGCCCAGTCAGAAGAGAACAGAATGGAGCATGTTCACTATAAAAGGAGGCCAGGAAACAGATGCATAATATATAGACACAAGAGAATCAATAAGTGAAACAAATATTTTAAAGAGATATTTCACGTGTTCTAAAATCTTATTAAGAGCATCATTTCAAAACTTGCGAAGCCTGAAGGGAAATGTCAAGGGAGGCAGGCTGTGGGCTAAGTAGAAAGAGTCATAACCAGGTTCAGATCCTATGTTTGACATATACCAGCTGTTTGGGCCTGGGAAAGACGTCACTGGCCTCAATTTTACCATCTATAAAAACTGAGTCAGTGTGCAGAGTTGTTGACTCATTTAAATAACATGTAAAGTATTTAACACATTGCCTTCTAGGTGGATGCAGAACGGTCTCATATTGAGAAACACAATGGAACAGAATGAATACTACTAAAATACCATGACTGATTTCACAAGGAAATTAAGAGTCTACACAAATCACTACAATTTTGCCCCCACCAAAAGTCAAATGGGAATGTATTGACAGAAAGAAGATGAAAGCTAGAAAATTAAAAATAGAGGCCAGGCACAAAGCCAGGACACACCAACCACCAACACACGCGCCGTGAATGCCTGTACGCTGGCTGTGGGTGGGCCACAAATTTAATTCTAAGCCTTAGAGTAGCAACACAAAGAGGGAAAATGATCACTTACAAGATTCAAAGTGTCCCTATGATAAAAATAAGCCGGGAGAAGCACAACTATTTCTGGTGATGAGAACAGAGAGATATTTATACATGGGCTCTCATTAATGACAGAAGATGAATAATACACCGTTTGGAACACCATCATTATAGTACNAGAGGGAAAATGATCACTTACAAGATTCAAAGTGTCCCTATGATAAAAATAAGCCGGGAGAAGCACAACTATTTCTGGTGATGAGAACAGAGAGATATTTATACATGGGCTCTCATTAATGACAGAAGATGAATAATACACCGTTTGGAACACCATCATTATAGTACTCAACAGATCGGCTTAACAAGCGTTTACACTTGCCACAGATGAGCTGGGAAGACTGGCTTTCTGAGGCATACAAGAGGAACATGAACGGGCGTGTGCCTCTGAAGAACTTATACTCTTACGGGATGGGACGCACAAGCATCTAAATGATTAAAACACCAGGAGAATGTACAACAGGCCCCCCCCAAAAGGAAAGATTAAAGCTGACAGAGAAGGCGTCACAGAGTAGGCAGTAATATTTTATTATGGATATTTCCACCAACCATAAAAATAAGTAGAGAAAATAATATAATGAACTCACAGCATCCAGCTCTGACATTTTTCAACATTTTACCACTTTTGTTTCATCAATTTCCACTTTTGGGGTTTGTTTTGCCAGAGCATTTTAAAGCAAACCCCAGCAGCTGTACCATTTTAGCCTGTAAAATACTTCAGTGGGTCTCATTTTTAAAAACATAACCACCGAGTCATTATTATACCCAACAGAATTACCGGTTATCCGTTAATATCATCTGATTCCTAACACATGTTCAGACTTCTCAAACAGTTTCAAAGATGTCTTTTCCATTTGGTTTGTCCCCGTCAGGATCCAAATGTGCTGCACACACGGCTTTTGGGTTGTTAGCGGAGGGAAGAGACCTGAGAAATGGAACACTGTCTCTGCCCACCCTTTTACCATACTTGTCAACAGAACTGAGCTATTGCCCTGTAGTATGGTGGGTGGATGGATTTTGCAAGACATCATGGAGAGAGGGAGAGGGACTCGGAGCAGGAACTGAGGTGGCTCAGCTTGGGTGTTGGGATGGAAGTGATACGATGATCAGCCTGCGCTATTCCCTTTTTTTCTGGCTGTGCCATGCCGCTTGTAGGATCTTAGTTCCCTGACCAGGGATCGAAACTGTGACCCCTGCAATGGAAGCATGGAGTCGTAGCCACCAGACTGCCAAGGAAATCCCAGCCTGTGCTAGTCTTTCGCACAATAGGAAGTCGGGGCTTTTGCACAATGGGAAGTCAGGAGATGACTTGGGAAATTGCTGCTAGGTTGGAATAAGGGTTGGGGAGACTGGTTAAAAGCTGTTGCGTTACCAACTGAGAGAAAAATAAAGCATGCCGTCACTACAGCATCAGAGCAGCGCTGCTAAGAGCCTGGCGTCTGCAGCCAAGCTGCCCGGATTCAGATCTCAGCTCTGCACTCTCTCGCTGTGTGGCCTGGGGCAGACGTCTTCAACAGACGTAAGAAACTGTTTTCTGAGTATAAATACAAGGGCTTGTACCAATACCTGCCTCAAAATGGTGTCTTGAGGATTTAAATGAAATTACCCATGAACAAGCTTCATCAAAGACACAAAAACGTTAGCTACTGTGGGAGTCACGGTGCAGGCCAGGGCAGCCGGGTAGTGTGTAAGAGGCCCTGCCGAGGGAGATGGATGGGTTCTGAGGACTGGTGGGATGATTTGAAAAACAGGAGTTAGGTCACTGAAGACTCATTGATAACTCAATTTTTAAAATCATTTCTCTCCCTCTCATTTAAATACACAGGCACCTCACTCATAGACACACCATCAGCAGTCATGCCTTCATTCACAAACACAGGAAAACAAGTGGAAAAGGTTTGTGGTGGAAAGAAAGATCAGGATTTATCTTTTTCTTCTTCGACAAGATACACTAGAAACATTGGAAGAATATCCATACGGAGACAACTGCTTGGAAGCGAACACTGGGCTTGCACTCTAGAGAAATGGCAGAGCCAGGGTCAGAGTTTCAAGGGTCGTCTACACGGACCTAATGGTTAAAAGAGTCGGACACGACTGAAGCGACTTAGCAGCAGCAGCAACACAAAAAAGACAAGTGGAAAGGTACAGATGAAAGAAAAAGAGCAGATACACACACACACACACACACACACACACACACACACACACACACACACACACACACACACACACACACACACACTAGTAAAGCCTGGCTAAAGGCCCTGCGGACCATGTACAGGGCAAGAGAAAAAAGAAGAGTTAGTGAAGAAGGCTGGGGTGTGTCTGCATGTATGCAAGGGATTCAGAGATGTCAGTGTAAGGGAAACCAAGGTCTCTAAGGAGACCGCCCATCACTGTCAAATGCAGGGCTCCAACAGAAGAGGTCTGGGGGGCAGTGACTGATTTCGGCATTCAAAAGTTGTTCAAGATGCAGAGTCAATACTGGGGAATATGTTCTCTATGCAAATATGGAAACTGTCTAACATGCGAGTAAAAGTTCAGGACATAGAGAAAGCAGAGAACTGACTGATCGCAGCAAAGAACCTCAGGAAGTGATCTCAAAGCACACGTGAAGGTGAAAAAGGGATTTTCTTGTAGTCCAGTGCCTATGACTCCTCACACCCAGTTCAGGGGGCCGGGGTTAGAGCCCTGGTCAGGGAACTAGATCCCATATCCCGCAACTAAGACCCAATACAGCCAATAAATACATAAATAAGAAGAAAGTGGAAAAGCCTGAAAACTGCAAAAACAAAACAAAAAAACCCCTCTAGGTTCAGTGAATGGGAAGTCCCTGGTACCCTTTGAGAGCTGCAGAATGGAATATCTCATCTTCTTAGTTGCACATGTGTGAATTACAAACTTGTGAGTACATATATAATTTTAGCAAAAGGGCCCATTCCATGTGATGAGCTCAGCCCCTTGGGAATTGAATTATCAAAGCTACTATCTAATGTGATGAAACAAAAGCCAGGCAATTCATTTAGATCAGGGTGAGTTGCACCCACGTGTAAAGAATTAGGAGATGCTCAGTTCTAGCAGAGAACCACAAGTCTCCCTGGATAGACTGCTTCAAAAATGCTCAGTCCTAGAAGAAAAGAAAACTCTAAATTGAAAAGATACACGCATCCCATTGTTCACAGCAGCACTATTTACAATAGCCAAGATACGGAAGCAACCTAATTCAGTTCAGTTCAGTCGCTGTTGTGTCCGAATCTTTGTGACCCCATGGATTGTAGCATGCCAGGCTTCCCTGTCCATCACCAACTCCCAGAGCCTACTCAAACTCATGTTCATTGAATTGGTGATACCATCCAACCATCTCATCCTCTGTTGCACCCTTCTCCCACCTTCAATCTTTCCCAGCATCAGGGTCTTTTCTAACGAGTTGGTTCTTCACATCAGGTGACCAAAGTATTGGAGTTTCAGCTTCGGCAGCCAATGAGTTGGTTCTTCGCATCAGGTGGCCAAAGTACTGGAGTTTCAGCTTCAGCAGCAGTCCTTCCAATGAATATTCAGGACTGATTTCCTTTAGGATGGACTGGTTGGATCTCCTTGCAGTCCAGGGACTCTCAAGAGTCTTCTCCAACACCACAGTTCAAAAGCATCAATTCTTTGGTGCTCAGCTTTCTTTGTAGTCCAACTCTCACATCCATACACGACTACTGAAAAAACCATAGCTTTGACTAGACAGACGTTTGTCTGCACAGTAATGTCTCTGCTTTTTAATATGCTGTCTAAGTTCGTCATAGCTTTTCTTTCAAAGAGCAAGCATCTTTTAATTTCATAGTAGCAGTCACCATCTGCAGTGATTCTGGAGCCCCCCAAAAGTAAAGCCTCTCACCGTTTCCATTGTTTCTCTATCTATTTACCATGAAGTGGTGGGACCAGAGGCCATGATCTTTGTTTTCTGAATGTTGACCTTTAAAGTCAACTTTTTCACTCTCCTCTTTCACTTTCATCAAGAGGCCCTTTAGTTCTTCTTCACTTTCTGCCACAAGGGTGGTATCATCTGTGTATCTGAGGTTATTGATATTTCTCCTGGCAATCTTGATTCCAGCTTGTGCTTCGTACAGTCCAGTGTTTCTCATGATGTATTCTGCATTTAAGTTAAATAAGTGGGTGATGATATACAGCCTTGACGTACTCCTTTTCCTATTTGGAACCAGTCTGTTGTTCCATGTCCAGTTCTAACTGTTGTTTCTTGACCTGCATACATATTTCTCAGGAGGCAGGTCAGGTGGTCTGGTATTCCCATCT